>PVHX01004679.1:0-18899 GCA_004024805.1 Geosciurus inauris
ATGTCTGAATGAACAGTGTTGGTACCAGCACCCATGTGCATGTAGCCCTGGAACAAGCTCCCAGAGCACCCACCTGGAAGTCAGCAGTTACGGAGCCCCCACAGACGTCGATGAGCTCAGTCATGTCATAATATGCATCAAAGGTCCATACACAGCTCTTCAGATTCAGGTGTTTGTACAGCTGGATGGTCTTTGGCTCCCGCACACTGGGGTCAAACTGGAAGGGGCGGTCATAGCCAGGACCCAGGGCAGTGCTGTCATAGACCACATCATCCAGGAAGCCTGCCTCTGCCAGAGAGGGAAGGGACAAGGAATGGTCACTCAGCTTGAGGATGCCTAGAAGCTGGATGGGGAAAAGAGACTTACAGTTTTGACATTGAGAAAGCTTTCTGCTCATCTGAGACTATCAATACAGCAACCCACGGCTCCCAATGCAGTATGTGAGAAGAGCTTGTAAAGAGCATCACTGCCCATTGCCAGGTGTTAGATGGGTGAGCGACACCTCTAAGAGACCCCAGGAACCAGGGAGGAAAAGATGGACAAATGATGTCATGAATGAAGAAGGCAGATCTCAGAAAAAGAAACATACTGTAGTTTCACCTGTACGCCTGGCCAGTGTGGTTCGGTGTTTTACCTACTTCACAATCAGTCTTGAAGAAATGGATTTACTAGCCGGGTGTGGTGGCTCATGCCTGTAATCCCAGAGGCTGGGGAGGCTGAGGCAGGAGGATTGTGAATTCAAGGCCAGCCTCAGCAACTTAGCGAGGCCTTAAGCAACTCAGTGAGACCCTGTCTCAAAATAAAATGCAAAAAAGGGCTGGGATGTGGCTCAGTGGATAAGCACCTCAGGGTTCAATTCCCGGTACCAAAAAGAAAAAAAAAAAAAAAGAAATGGATCATTCACTGACCAATTTAAAGAACAGCTTTTATGGAAAGCCAACAAAACAACATCAGACTCCCTCTTCTCCCCTTCTATGGTTTCTGAACTTTTGGGGAAAATGTCTTAATGAGTAAATAGCTGGTTAATGATGCTTGACTAAACTTCACCTGCTACAGGCAAAAATTATTGGATCAAAAACTGCCAAGCAAGTGAACTGTTCTAAGTTAAAACAGACCTTTATGCAGCAGAGAGCTGAATACATATACAATTCTATCATATTAGGTTTAAAATTTTTATAGTACTAGAAGTCATGAAAGTATTTTAAAAGAGTTAATGTATTTCTTAGAATGCCTGACACCAGCAATCAGCTTTTGTTCCACAAAGACAAGATACTCAATTGGCCTGTGTTGAATTCAGCTGTTTTCAATCAGGAAGAGGTGCAAAGTCTCAGTCTTTAAACACAACATGTTTCTCCCACTAGCAGCTTATGGGAACCAATTAAACTTTGATGTATAGCTCAATGATTTAAGAATATTCTGCCCTCAACTAATTCTACTGAATAAAGACCATCACTACCAAAAATGATGTTTAATGAATATGAAAGAGCAAATGAATGCATTTCTGTCTTCAAAAACACTGTTAAATGATTCATTAGTTGTGAGGGAGGAAACACGCTTTTAACGTGCGCTTGCTAAGGTAAATGGAAATGGATGGGATTCTTTGTAAAGTTAAATGTCTGCTGTGGTGAACACAGAGATGTGCCCACTCACTCTCAGCTCTTTCAGGACTGTGACAGCTGAAGAACAGTTCAGTCCAAGGTCATGACTTTCTGGGCATCCTGAGTCCAGTGACTGAACAAGGTGGGCTATTAAGGTCTGGCCTTTGGGGCTGGAAGTAGGACAAATCTTTCCAGAGCTTCTTGCTTTGTCGACCTACAGGGGAGTTTGACTTCTCCCTCTACCCAGTCCTATTTCCTCTCCTTCCTTATAAATAGGTGCTGAGCCCTAAAAAAAAAAAAAAAAACAATGCCTCACACCCCAGACTTCTCAGCTCCTGCTTCTGGGGAATTCATCCTTAAACATCTAACATCTACACCTCAGCTTTCAAAGGAGGCGGCTATCATGGGATTTCAGAGCAGAGACCCAAAAATGTTCTCTAAAGGGGAGGGAAAGGACTAAAATTTACCACAGTAGGCACTTTAAACATGTCAACACATTGAATCCTCACTTGATTGGTAGCAATATGTACCCTCATGCTACAGACAAGGAAACAGCGGCTCAGCGAGGTCAAGCCATTTCTGTTCACTTGCATAGGCAGCAGGATAAGGATGTGAATCGAAGTCAATTTGACTTCAAAATCCTTATTCTTTTGTATTCACTTCATTGAGTTCCCTCTGTATGCTTGCTAAGAAGGAAAAACTATATGCATATTTTGAGGTCAGGAAAGCATGAAAAGCAGAGATTTTTCCCACATCCCCAAAGTCACTGCAGAGGGCTGTGTGAGAAAACCAGTACCCAACTCATCCCTCACCTGAGATGCCTTTCAGGTCGTGGGTGGTGACTAAATTGGAGCAGACATGCTGGTGTCTGTAGATGGACTCAGATAATAGAAAATGCAAGTTGTGCAATGGCATGGTGGAGATAAGAGGCAGCATTCCATCCTGGTGTGGGATCTGCACTGAAATGTGGATTCTAGGGAAGAAAGGGCAGAAACAAGTGTTTATCTGTATGCTCTGAACAGTCAGAAGGATGCATTTCTTTTTCATCACAAATTTGTTTTCATCCAATGAACTTAGCAATCTCTTTTTCCCCTGCAGCTTGCCATGTACGATTTCTATCTGAACATGAGGGTGTGGATATACATGTGGGGTTGCTTTGCCCCCTAAGAGATCCTCCAGACTCAAGACTGATAACAATCAGAAGTCAGAGATTTTTTTTTTTCTATATAAGATAACATCACAACCACAAATTACTTTAAAGTTTTCTTTTGCTTTAAATGGAAGGTTTGTATCCTCAGGAGCTAAAGTTGAATGACTGATACAGGAGCTGCCCCTGTTCTGTTTCAGTGAATATCTGTGGAAGCTGGGAGGGTATCATGCTTATATTTTTTATAGTATTTGTTTGAGTATCATTGGGGCTGCAAATACGGTAAAGCACGTGCCTAGCATGTATGAGAAGCTGGGTTCCATCTCCAGCACTGAAAGCAAAAATTATTGAATTCTTAAACTCTAAGGCCAATTTCCACACCCAGCCAAATATCTTAGAAATTATAATGTCTCATTACTCACATGATCTCTCCTCAAATAAACACTGCCCTGTCTCTCTTCTTTCTCTGTAAGTTTCACCAACACCTTGCACTTGGCCCTCACTAGCCTCAAACTGCAGCATGTTCTCCCTTCACCTGTATTCCTCCACTCTATGTGACCCTTGCACAAGGAAATCAGTGACTTATGTATACTGGCTGCTTTTTCTTGCATGTTGTGAGGCTCTGCTTATCTTGCCTCCCCACTATGAGGATGAGGACCATTTCCTTCCTTTCTTTTGTTTCCTCACTGCATGAAGTATACAATTCTAAATAAAATATGAGCTTAATAAATATTGGTTAAGACTGCAACACAACAGAACTGTACTTATAGGCTGCATTTGTTTTCATTGTATGAGTTTAAATTTTCAGCATGTTATACTGAAGGTGTGTTTTGAGTATACATAGCTTGCCTCTGCAAGCAAAGAATCACATTTTAAAGAGGAATTTGATATAAAGAAGATGGCCCTTTTCCTAGGAAGGGGTCACTTGTGCTTTGGGCACTTCTCTTATTACTCTTTAACAGAAGCAAGTTTGATTCTATTTGCAAAAAAAGAGAGGGATTTGTGTATTTGGGGGTCCACATTCAAACTCATTTTTCTTCTATGCAAAGGAACCCATTTCTCTCAACTCAGTTGTTCATAAAAGTACACACTGAAACTCTACAAGGTTTAATGAATACATATGGTATATGTGAATTCCCTTTTGCTATAAAAAAATTGAAAGTATTCCTCTCCCACTGAAACCATGGTGGCACAGGAAACAGTCCAGTGACTTGGAGCTTAGATAGTGCTATCACTCATTTGTTCATCAGATATTCTGCAAGTGCCTTTTAGGCCAAATAGCACTGAACTAGGTATACAGGAGATGTAAAATTAATAATCATAGTCTCTGCCCTTAAGGTTTTAACATCTACCATGTGGATAGAGAGGAAGAATGATGACAATACTCTGAAAGAGGCATTGGCAGGTGCCAGAGGAGCCTCTAAATTAGATTGGAGGAAATGATGAAGGTTTTCCTAGAAGAGAGGCTATGAGCTAGGTATCGCAGGGCAGCAGGAAGAAGGGGGTGGGAGAGTAAAGGCATGCAATCTAAAAGAGGTAGAGGCCCCCGGGAATATATCTGTGATTCTCTGTGGGTGGCCTGCCAGGTAAAAATGTTAAGGTGAGGGAAAAGAGGCTAGGAAGATAGACAAGGGGACAGACCTTGAGGGGCTTTGAAGAAAAAAAAATTGAAGCAAAAATTACAACTACATTTATTTTGCTGAAGCATTACTCACTGATCTGTGCCACCTGAAAAGCACATAAAGGATACCTGAAAGTCACCCATGGTGGAAGGGACCACCTGCCTGACCTGTTTGGATGCTCCTTGTGTTTGACGTCCAGGTATTTCAAGGTTGCGATGAAGGACTGTGCCTGGAAGCCTCTAGCTGTCCCAGCCACCACTGGGGTGTGGCAGATAGCACTGTCTGTTCCAATGGTAACAATGTTGCTCCTTAAGGGGGTCCCCACATGGCCCACCTTATCCACAGCCTTTGCCACACAGCGCACATGGAACCTCCGGCTGAAGTAAATGCTATCTAGTACCTAGAGGAAGAATAAAGCACCTCAGACATGCACACTTGCCCTGAGCAGGTCCTTACACTGTGTCTTCTCAGTGAGATGACACAAGAAGCTATTGGCACAAAGTCACTTCGGAAGGCCATCCAGCCCCCCACCCACTCATCCATCCATCCATTGATTCATTCATTCATTTATCACATAACCACTGACTTTCCATATAACCATGAACTAGGCACCAGGGACAGAGCCATGAGTACTTATAGTCTAAGGAGATAAGATGGAAAAGACAGACGTGGGGCAAGAGTCCAAACACGACTGGTTACCAATGAATAGTATTATTCTCCTTGTATACTAGTTTAGCAAAAGGACTACCCAACTGTCTTTCAGACCTTTCAGCAAGACTGGGTGGCCTCCAAGCCACTGTTGCTTAGAGCATAGAGAAATTGGCTAAGGCCTGGACATACCTAGACATAAGTTCCTCAATTTATTCTAAGATGCTTGGTTAATGATGCCACAGGCTCAAAAGCCCTCACATAGAACATTAACTCCCTGGGAAAAAAATACATCAAATCAACAAACACCTCTCCCCTCTGCCATCCTGTAAATTCTGTCACTATCAACAAGTTGGGAGGCAGATCTGAGCTTTTAGCTTCTGATCCCTTGTCAGTTGGACATGTAATAAAGCTTCTTTCTGCAAGAACCTACTGCTGTAGTATCGGCTCCTATGCATGTTGGGCACTAGCCCGCGCTTGATGACAATGGTGTTTGGATTCTGAAGAGAGAGGCTTCCTCCTGAGGAGTTCTTATTTCTCTTTCCTTTCTACTGCCCCACTCCCAGACCCTGCAAGGGTCACAATAACATGCAGGCTAGAAGCTGAGAACTTGACCTCTGACATCTCCCAGCCTTTGAGGGTCTTTGTATAGATTCCTTCACATTTTCAGGAACAATAGGAGGGCTTAACTTAATCTATGCAGAGGCAATGTAGGTCACCATGACTATGTGTCCATACTCAAAAGGAAGTACATAATGAGAAAAATTAATTAGCAGTTCTGTATGCCTCAGACCTCCCACAAAGCAATCATACAAATGTATAAATTCTTTCTATGAAAACAATATTCACTGAAGTCTATTAAAAATTAAAGATTTTTCCATTAAACTTCTTTTTTAATTATCTGCCAACTCTTTATTTATTTACATATGCACTTATTCCAGAAGGGATTTGAGGCATCTTACAAAAATGCATACAGCACAACAGTATTAAATCAATTGAAGAAATAAAGCAAAGGAAATTGTGGTAAAGGGTATCAGTGACCAATTCATTGAAAGATGAAAACCTCAGTCACAAATTTGGTACTTGTAAAAAATGTATATTTGATTCAAATATACAAATATGGTTTTGTTGAACACAGAATTAGATATTTATAAAACAATAAGTTAAGTATTGCCATTTTAATTTTTTAATAATACAGAAGATGACTTAAATTCGAGCCAGGTTGTATTGCAAAAGAAAGGATCTCTGGCCTTTCTGAGTAAGCTGTGCCAAAGACAATGGATATGAGTGACACTTTCAATCAAAAATTATGAACTGCTTACTGTGGGCCAGATTTTGTGCTAAGCCTGAATCTCAACTGCTTTTGTCTCTTTTGGTAGAGAACCAGCTTCATTGGTGCAATGTGTAGAATCACTGTAGTGGACTGGCTCCTAAGGTTGGGAAAATATCACTATTCACTGCTCTCTGATGGTCTGGGCTCAAAGGCCTTTGAGGGCAGCAACTGCCTTAGGAACTTCTTTTCCGCCACAGGGCTTTGAGAAATACCGATCACTCAAATAGCTATTCTATCTTTTTGTAAAAATTGGTTGCTATTAAAGTGCTGGCCACTTTGGGATATACAAATATGATGGAAACCTTAATCCATGTCCTTAAGGAGTTTATATCTGAATACTTTTTGAATGATTAAAAATATGTGAAAAAACCGTAATCACTTAATGGTACTGACCTGGAAGTTTGGACTTATTTTATCATTTATAGTAACATTGGTCAGTGACCTTGTTGAGTGGCTAAGTAGAAGAAATATTATTTTGCAGATCAGGAGATTAAGACCAAGACAGCAAGTAGCTTCTTAACATCACATTAAAATAGACAAGAATCAGGGTTTGTGAACAGGTCTTCTCTCTAGCAGCTCAGTTTTCTTTCTATTACATTATAGTGCCTTTCCTTATATATAAGAATGAACAAACTACATATATATATCTGTTTGTTTTATTCCAAATGTCATGCATGGATCTGAAGGAATTTGACAGAGTCAGAATAACAAAGAATTTCAGCAATTCTCTTCCTCCCCAACCTGGCCCAGCCACCAGACCTACCATGTGGCTGACGCTGGTGAAGGGAGTCTTGTCGGTGATGGTCTCAAAGGGAGACCGGGCCCCATTGCCATCAGTGGGGGCAGCCACTTCCCAGCTGAACTGCACAGACGTCTGGTTGATGCCGGCCTCGCTGCAGCGCTCCTTCATGATGGCATACCTGGGGAAGTGAGGGTCACAGGGGGTGACGCAGACCAGTGGGTAGCCTGGAGAGGGGGCCTTCTTGACTCCTTCCTTGGTAACCTCTTCCACATGGTCATAGTCAGCAAGGGTGACAACCTGAGGAAGGCAGCAAAGCTTCAGGTAGGTTGGTTATTGGGAAGGTCAGAGGTCTCTTGTCCAGAGACACTCCTGATCACTTAATTTCTAGCGATTCTTTAAAAAATAATGGAAGGTTTTATAATCCTTTGCCAGGCACCTCTAAGGGCATTGCATATCTTTAGTGATGCAGGAGATCCTCCTACTGCCTGGGCTAAGAGCGTCATTGTCCTATTAACTGCATTCCTAAATCAGAATCCTTATCACTCATGGGAAAAATACTTTTACTTTCCTGCACACTGGAACCAAAGTGACATCCTGAATGGCAGTTGCTAGCTTAAAGTTGTATTAAATTGTTACTGGTACACAGTAGCACACTTTGTAAAATAAGAGTAAATAAAGGTAGTGTATTTCTTCCATGGTCAAATAAGAGACACATTTGAAATAATCTTCTCTTTTAACATATAAAAGACTAATTAAGGGAGGTCAAAAGGCTTGTTCTGACTGCTTCACTATTATATGTTAAATATCTCATGGTGATCTTAGGCATTTTTGTCTTAATTGTAAAGTCAGTACATTCATCATGTTCATCCTGAACTGGAAAACTCAGTACCACATTTCTGCATATACTTAACTATCTTTGTGGGGTGAATATGTGGGATAATAGATACGAGGTTTTACTTTCTTATCTTCTAGGTACTATCAGAGCAATATGACCAATTTTATTGTTCTTTCTGTCTTTATCAAGCTAAGTTACCTATAGAGTTTGGTCTTACTCTTACATCAGAATAAGACTTCTCATTCTTGGCCCTATTGACATTTGTGCCAAATAATACTTTTCGTTCTTTTGTGCACTGTAGGTGTTTCGGAACTTGTATCCACTGGAAGCTAGTAGCTAGTTGTAACAACTAAAAATGTCTCTGGATGTTGCCAAATGTCTTCTGGGGGGACAGAGTGGTTGGCTAGAGTCTTCTGGTTGAGAACCATTATGTTAGAAGAACGAAGGTGTAGCTCACCAGAAGTCTCACTTCTCTCAAGTTCTGATCTACTGTTCACTAAGACATAAAAGCAATAATCCTAGGTGTCAAGCAACTCACGATGGGCGGCGCTGGCAATATGAGACTCCCTGCTGCCTCCTGGTCAAGAATTGTCACCGTGGCAGTAGTCACATCCCCAAGAACTGCTTCCACTGGGTCATCTGGGCCAAGGACTAGAGAGAAAGATTCATGCCATTCCCGGTCTTCATTGGACAGAATCTCCACTTTAAAAAAGATGTGATCCACACCTTCACCAAGGATAGAACAAAAGGAGAGCAAAGTCTTCGTTAGTGGATATAACCAAGAGAGCATGAGCTGGCCCTGTTGAAACGTCAAGTTAAAATATAACCTTTTCTTATAGAGGTTTCTATATATGCAGTGACTGTTAATCACTTTAGCCCCATCCTAAGTGAGGAATCTGTTTGACAGACCAAATTCCACCTGTGGTAGAGGCTCCATCCTGTAGATTACTATTCAGCACCATATGAGGATTAATGGCCCCTGCCTGACACACTGGCTGGCAGTAATAAAAATCTATGATCCAAAATACACTTCATCCTGGTTACAAGTTTTTTTGCTTAATTTTCCTTTCCATTTACACTTAGGCATGAGCTCCTGTGTGGCTGTGAGTACTCGCACACCTAGATACCTTTCCAAGTTCTCTCCTGAGAAACACTAGCTGCCAGGGCCGTCTCCACAAAGATCATACTGTGGAGGTTTAGTGGCTGTAAGGGCACTATAAACCCTTCCTTTGCTGTAAAATGATTCTTTGAGTGTACAAACATCCTTGCTTACAGGTAAAGACTTTTCTTCCTCTCCTAGAGGCATTGGGGCCAGCTTGCCTCCAGACCTATCTTTCTTCCAGATCCCTATGGAGAAAAGAGGGGTCCTTCTGCAGATGTGGAAGAACTCTCCTTTTCCAGCAAACATCAAAAAGACACAGGTGGGATGGAGCTGAAAGCCCTTTAAGGCTCCAGTGAGTTGGAGAGACAGAGACCCCTCACCCCCAGCCTCCACCATTTCTGAGTTACTCTCCCTATCCACTTGCTAGGACATCTTTGAAAAGTCTTAACACTGCTGCTCACCTCTGGCTATGCTAAAACAGTGCCAGGATCTATACCAGCTTTTTGCTTTACAGTGCTTCAGAAAGTTCTAAGAAAAAACCTAGCATACAATTCAACCCTTTATTTGGTCCATTCCCCTTGTCAAAACTTCAGACAGACAGCTGGTTATAATTTGTTCTTGTCTTTCACTCTTCTTTGGCTTATCTTGATGATTTTCTCTGGGATAGACCTGTTTTGGAAAGCCTGTAACAGGGTATTGTGTGTTTATGAGTCGACGTGAAATCAACTTGAGCATAGAGATTATGCCTTACAGATTTTAGCAAGCTCTGAAGGATCCAGTATAATGCTTTGTACCAATGCTTCTTGAAGGATGTATATATATTTTAAAACCAAGTGTTCCTATCATTCAATGAAACCACAGGATAACAAAATATCCTTTTAAATAAACGAAAATGCCCAACATGTTCTGATGTTAGGGACTTTTAAACCCATGCCATGATTATAAATTCAGTTTTACTTGCAATCTCAAATGTATGCTTTGTTATTGTAATAACAGTTGTTATTGCAACAATTTCTCTGCTCATTCCTTTATTCAAATACAAGATCTTCATCTCTCCATTAAGAAAACTGACAGATTGTAATAGGCATTCAATTACCAGGACTGAATTTCAAGACTCGGCTCTTAGGGTAATAATCCACACCAGACTGGGCAGATCCATCCCGAGTGCTACAGCGAATCTTGGAGGTCCTGTTCTGATCCCCTCTTCGAATCACCTTGATGTTCAGAATTGCAATGGCATCTGGCCCTGCAGGTTCTCGGACTTGGTATGCAGCTTCTTCAAACTCAATGGTGGGCGCTAAGGAAACACAGGTAGGAAAACAAGAGCAAGTTAGAATAGCACAAAAAATCCAGACTCCCATACAAATACCTTACAACAACAAGAAAATACCTTATAATGACAAGAGGGAACAATTCACATTAGTTAACAATACCAAGGCGAAATGGCCTGTAGTCATAAAAATCAATCAGCATTTACCCTTAAGCAATGCTTTGGAAAAAGGAATTTATTTGTGATCCTGTAGGAGTTATTTCCCACATGTATATTAAAAACAATATAATGGGGAAATATTTTTAGGGACTTTTGAAGTGTATGATGTCCAAGTTTCTATCTTGGCATTTTTTGCTCCCAGAATGTTTTTAAATTTGCACAATTTATCAAGAAACTGAGACATAGTGGACCCTTGATAAATATGTATTGACTGATGACATGAATCAACTTTTTATTTATGAACTATGAATTTCTAAGGTTTATAATTTATCTCATTTATATACTACTTGAATTCACCAAATCTCTCCCTCATCTCTGGTCTTCCGACTGCTCACACCTCCCCACACTCAGCTATTCCTAACTCCTCACAGATTATGTAGGTAAGTTAGTTAGTTTTAGCAATTGGCTACAATGATAATTCAGGAACTCAGGAATGTCTAACACTATCTGATTTGAGGCATTCTTGTCATTATTAGGAAATGATTAACAATTTTTTTTCCAAAAAAAATTTAAATCATGCCTTCTTTTTTCTATTACATTCTCATGGGGGCAGAGCAGGGTGGCGGTGGTAGTGATAGTAGAGAGTGAGATTGAAGAGATAGGAAAATTGAGAGCAATTACAAGTTTTATGCCATTTTAATATATTGTTAGTGTATGACAGGCTGTTTCCCGCTCTTCTTTGTTCTTAGTGTTTATAATGGTAGACTATGAGCCCTACTTAAGACTTCAGAATTTTCAGTCAGGACAGTTGCTGCAATGAGGAAAGCTGCTGGAACAGTGTAACTGTTACCTCACTAAGCCTCAATCACTGGATTTTCTGTGTGCTGGGAGAGGCTTACTTCAGGATTTGAACCTAAATTGATTTGGGTGAAGGACTACTTCAACTTCAAGGCTGGCTTTCCTTATTTCATGTGATTTCCAAAATAGTTCCTGACTTTTCATTAGGAACCCTACAAATCTCACTGATTCTCTCAGTAGTTAAGAGTGGAGATTTTAGCCAGGCCTGATGGCACATGCCTGTAATTCCAATGGCTCAGGGGCTGAGAAGGAGCATCACAACTTCAAAGTCAGCCTCAACTACTTAGCAAGGCCCTAAGCAACTTAGTGAGACCCTGTTTCAAAATAAAAAAATAAAAATAAAAGGGCTGGGGATGTGGCTCAATGGTTAAGTGCCTCTGGGTTCAATCCTTGGTACTCTCCCCCACCCCCGTAAATAAAGTATAGATTTTAGAATTGGTTCTCATCCAGTTTTGCTACTAATAGTTTTGCAATTAGCAGTGCAAATTACATAACTTTGCTGAAGTTTCTTCCCTTATAACATAAGGTAAGAAGAACTATTTCAAGGGATTATTGCCAGGATTAAGTGAAATAACATAACATGGTTAGCACGTACTATAAATAGTCATCAAAAAGCAGTTATTGCTGTTTGCAATATTTTATATAGTCACTCATTAAAATATCTACTTTAGTAACAGTGAAGTCCTAATTTAAAACAGGTTTTGTTTCTTCTTGTTCCTGGGTCATTCTTTGCTAACACTTGACTACAGAATGTAAGTTTGTGGTTTTTTGTTATTTTTTTTTTAAGGTTAGTAGGCCAAATCAGTTAGAAGAAAACTGAAAAATTAGACTTTTCCAAGAGGGTAGCAGTGTTTTAAATCAGTTTCTAGGAGTCAACTGATTCTGACTGTATTTCCAAACCTGCTCCAGATCTGCAGTGACTTAAATGGTTTCTATTCTCTGTGTCAGCATTTCTGTCTTAGCTTTTAATCATACTTATTCCTTATCTTTTGGCAATATGGAAGGGAACAGTAAGATTAGAAATACCATGAACTTATTAGAGTGCTGTAAAGGGTGATCACTTGATGCAAACATTTGATATATATATTCAGAGACTGTTATTAATAGGCACTTCTATAGCATTTTCATTTTTCAAATATCATTTCATGTTCCATCAACCTAAGAATAATTAAAGGCAATTTCTTCTGTTACCATCTTCATCATTGGATATGGTGATGGTGGCCATGTTATTTTTTCCAACTCTGGCTCCACTCCAGTGGTTTCCAAGAGGATGGCCAAGGTAGACCCTGAACTGCTCTTCAGGCTCAAACATGGAGTCATCATGGATATAGACAGTGCAGTTCTTTACCTAGAGTCAATGGCACAAGATAAATTAAAGTCTGTAGCAAGGAATCAGTAATTGGCTTGAATTTCCTAGGAAATTGTTTTTCCTCTTTGCAGCATCAAAGAGTCAACATGAATTCAAAAGGATCCAGTTGCATTCATAAAATAGAATGTTTAAATCTAACAACTCATGCCTGAGTGGGGCCTACCTAAATGATGGGACTGGTATTAGAAGATTTCAAACAATTTTGAATTATTGGTGATAAGTTATGAAAACCAAAATCAATAAAACAAATCACCCACTAAAAAGCACCTGTAGAACATTTATTTGTATACTTTCCCACATGTTACCTCGGCTGCTCAGTATGTTTGCATGTGTTACAACAGACAGATTTCCAACAATAGGTATTTGACATATCATTGGACTTCCTGGATGGCTGCATAACATTCTTTTTCCTTTTGAAAACAGAATAGTCTTAAAAGAAACTCAGAAAGTCTTCCTGTTAGGCCAAATATACATTTTAATGTTAAAGAACTCTCAAATCTGCTGCCAAATAGTACCTTATCTGAAAACTATTGACTACTGAAAACCTGAGAACACAACCTAATTCCTAGTTGGTGGAGAGAAGTCAAGTGTTTCTCAAACTGAATACTCCCCATTGAGGATTGTATTTTTGAAAAAATGTAAAACAAAATCACAAAATTTTAGAAAACATACCAGCCTCAGCAGTAGAACTGTGTGATATGAAGTGAGATATATTTAGTTGTATCACTTAAAATCTACTATCTTATTACATTGCAAAGGATATGTGGGCAGAGAGTTCAATCTCATACTTCCTAAGTCATAGTAAATGGTAGGAAGAAATCCCAGTGAACATTTATATGTCACTTGTTAACCTGTTTTAAGTCCTGAAAATTGTTTTTTCTTTTCTTATATCTTTCCTAGAATAAGAATTCCTTATAGAAAGCATGAAATTAGTGGTGATTCATGGGATTCTTTTTAAAAGACATTACAGTATATGCCAAGACCCAAAGATATTTGTTCAGCAAGTCAAAGAAAATGAAAATTCCAAAGTGTGCTTAGGAATGATGATAGATTGTCATGTGGGTAACATACAGACTATTAAGCTGTATTTTCTTTATACTTTCATTAAATTAAAGATACTCTCTTAACTAGGCAGAGAATCTTCTTTTGAGCTTAAAGCAAATACAGACATGTAGACTCAAAGCCGAAGATTGTATCTATAGTGTTTGCATGTGTTCATAAGCATGTTTCAACCTGCCATGAGTAAAATTCCAATAAAATATATAACTAGGACAGGCCTTTATGAGTTATGAATGTGTAAAACCCTTAAAAGTCCCAGAGAAGGAACCTGTCATTTTTTTATTTTTGGTACTAGAGATGAATAGAGGACAAATTTGGAGTGAACAACAATTGGTAAGGTCTTAGGCTAAACTTTGAAATGACAAAATTTTGATATATTTGATTATATCAAGATTAAAGAACTTTGTTGAAGTACGAAGACTGTAGGAAAGTGACAGAAAGTGAAAGATGTTTATACTATGTAAAACTGGCAAAGAACTAACATTTAGAATATTTAAGAAAGTAGTAAAAGTCAGTTATAAAAAGATAACAAAATGATAAAATAAGGAACAAAGAACAAAAATATGCTTATAAGCTAACTGGAAGTCTAATAAGTTAATAAGATTATAAAATAGTAGTGATTAGAGAAATACAAGTTAAAACATGATAGACCTTTATGCTTATAATTATCTCTGCAAACATTTAAAAGATGAGTAATGTTAAGTATTGAAGAGGATGTAGGCTTACAGCAACCCTCCTGCACTTTAGTGACATTCTGGAAAGTATTCTGACAATTTTTGCCCCCACATTAAGCATATGCGTGTCTTATGGTCTAGCAACTTTGCCCCTGAGTGTACGTATATATGTGTATGTGTGTGTGTGTGTGTGTATATATATATATATATCCAAAAAAGTTCTCTCTGAGGTCTGTAAGTGGACATATGTAAGGATGTGCACTGAAACATTGTTTGTGGTGACAGAGTGTTAGGGGCTTTCTTGATGCAATCCCTGAGGCTGCTTACTATCTATTGCTGAGAGTGCATAAGTGAAATACCGCAAATACATACCATGCAATATATGCAACAGCCAGAAGCAATTGATTAGATGTACACAGATAGATCTTAAAACATATTGCTGAGTAACAACAGTAAAAAATTGAAAAAGACATAACACAGTAACATTTTTAATTAAAAATCAAGCACATTAAACAAGGAACATTTTTAACAGAACAAATACAAACAGATACGGATTAAACATAAAAGTTTCATGGGTCGGGGAGGGAATGTGGCTGGAAATGAAAGTAAAATGAAATAAATAAATAAGCTAAAAATAAAAAAGGTGCCTTATGCAGGCCAATAGGATGATGTGCCTTGAACCAAGGGGTACAACCGACTCAGTCATCTGAAACAGATTCAAAAAGAGGGAAATGGATTCTCATTTAGTATAAACCTTTGACATACTCTGCAGTTAAATCCTTTGATTCTGATGCAGCCATGCTTAGTGATGAGCTTTTCAGGAGCTCCTATGACCACCTGCATGACTTTTTGGGTATGTTACCAAGAGAACACTGCACTGACTTAAATCTGCTCAACACTTCTCTATTCAGTCTTGTTAGGATGCATATTATCCTGGGAGAGGAACCCAGACATCAGAGAACTATCTCATAGTCCCTAAGTAACATCAATGGAAAGTGTTCGATTTGATGGCGCTAAGTTCCAAAAATGCTGCACATTATCTAAACTTCTCAGCTCAACCAATGATACATGTATTTGGTTGCAAGTAAGAGACAAAGAAGATAGCCAAATGGAATAGATAACATTAAAATATTATCAATTAGTAAGGAAATTCCAAATAGACAATGTTAAAATATTATCAATTAGTAAGGAAATTCCAAATAGACAATGTTAAAATATTATCAATTAGTAAGGAAATTCCAAAAATGCTCCAAGTTTACTTAATTTACCTACCTATGGACAAATAAAGGTGATAAGAAAGAAGACAATGCTGTCTTTAAGCTGCCACAGTTCCTCTTACCTTCTCCCCTTTCAGAAATGTAATCCGTGAAGAGTCAGCATTTCTTCTCTCCCCAAAGTCCTCCATGACCTGAGCTGAATGGCTCTGAGTGTAGCACCTCACTGACGACTCATAGCTCAGGTCTCCACTCCGAATGATAGGAACATGCAGGACACCATCTTTTTCCTTTACTAGGAGCAAATCCTTAGCAAACTGCATGCTTGGCACTAGGGGAGCAAGCGGAGAGACGGAGGCATTGTTAGTGGGAGGCAGAGGGATGTAGTGGCCACGGCAGAGCTCTGCAAAAGGCCAACACAGGCTGACAAGACACAGGTTCTAAGTGGATTCAAGCACAGCAAGGGAACGACTTCTACTTTGAGTGTGATGCCAATGAAATAGAAGAAACCAACTTTTTATCTGACTTTGCTCAGCTTCAAGGTGTGGTCACCATCTCACATGTAGGCAGGTGGAAAAATGGAACAGGTGTACAAAACCAAACCAAACCCGTGACAGTGACTAGGGTACAACAGTCTCAACAGTTCACTTTCCTCCTAGGGCTACAATAGGGAAACAGCAGGGCAAGTCCAATGGGCAAATGGCCACTCACATTCTCACACTGAGGCCAGGTACACAAAAGAGGAGAGTGGACACTGATAGAGAGAAGTGCAGGCTCTGTTTAAAGGCCTCCAGTTGCCAGATCTTAAGTTCAAATGAAGCCAGAGATCTGCGTTTCTTTTTCCTACATTTTTAATCTAATTTAAAAATAACAAATAAAATAAAATGGTAAAAAAATTTGCATATAAGCCAAAACTATTGGGAGCAAACAGTCTAAATTTGACTTCTGGTCTGTGACAGCTACTATAGCTTTATCTCTAATAAGCCATGGCCTCGTTGGACTTTAGGGAGACACCATAGCCAAACTGCAGCTAAAAACAAGGACTGTGGGGTAAACAGGCCTCCTGAATATCCATTCAAGCCCTACTACTTATTAGCTGTATAGGGCATAGGGCAAATTATTTAGACTTTCTGAGCCTTGGAATTTTCTTCATATTTAAATTGAAAATATTGATATCTAACTCATAGAATTGAGACGGTATTGAATTTAATGAGAAAATATGTGCATGATAGTCAATATAGTATCTGGCTCATGGAGGCACTCTCAAATTTTGGTAGGAATTACTATATTATGGTTTAGATTTGTCCTCTAACTTCAGGCTTCTCAACATGAAGAATCTCCCCCGACCCCTTTATTTCCTACTGTGAGGCTCTGCATTAAGACATTTCCCCAAGCTCAATAGTTTGTTGACTACTGGTTATTAATTTCTTCACCAACAATCCAGAGGGTCATATGTCAAAGTCTCCTAAGGTGAATTAATCTTCACTGCTGTAGAAAAGCCACCCTAAAGCTGTTACCACCTATTTCCTGGCTGCTTTCTGAATGTGCCTTGCCAAACCTGAAAGGAAGGAGCAGGAAGGGTTGCGGTAGGCAGCTCCCCGCTCTGCCAGTCCACGTGGAGAAAGCTGTTTGCTTCCAACCTACCCTTGCTTAGAACTATTGGCTTTGGCAAAAACAAAACCTTCCCATCATCTGAACTAAGCCTACTAGTTACTGATTATTACTTAACAAAAGACAGATGAAAAGACACCTAAAGGGAATTAACAGCTTTGGCATAAAGCCCTGTACGTTAATCAGTGAGGACTGTGTCATCCAGAAGAAGGCCTATGCTGACAAAAGGTAGGTAGCAATGACATCGCCTAGTATCGGGGGACCTGAAGGAGGCTTGTTGCCAGGGAAAAAGCAAAACAACCAGGGAAGCTTTTTTGATCCTGGCAGACATCTACAGCTCTAGATTGGTTTTTCCTGTTGGCCTGGCATGCCTCAAATCAGATGAGAAAGTTAAGTGCTAAAGTGGTAATGTGGTAATGTTGAGGGTTTGTCAGGTATTTATCAACCCCCAATTCTTTCTGAGCTATAGAAGACTCCTCTCTAACAAGATATTCACTCATATTTCTCTCCCTGTCTGGAGAACGGGGTGGGGGATGGTGGTGAGAGAGAGACAGACACCGGGAATGAACACTTCTTAGCAGAAGACTGACAAGAGATAATATAAGAAAACAAGGTAAATGTAGGAACAGATTTCTGCACAATGAATGTGTGTGTTAAGGGCTTTCATATTCATATATATGTATTATTCATATATATGTACATATATATGAATAATATATATACATTTTATATGTGTGTGTATATGTATATATATATATATATATATATGAATGTCATCTCAACAACCCTATAAAGCAGTATAGTTCCCAGGAAGGAGTAACACTGGCCCTGGGAGTTGGTCCCCCCAGACTGCAGAGCCTCTCTCTTTCCACACTAATGGGATACATAAATATAAAACAGAGAGTTCCCCCTGAAGGTTCATGGGCTCACATTGGGTAAAAAGCACTTATTATCAGCACCTCTCTTAGCATATTTATTGTACCTGGCCATTGTAGTTATCTTTTTACTTGTGTAAGTCTGGCATCCAGAAATAGATTGTGGGGCTCTGCTCTCTATTACTCTGTAACCCATACAATGTTGAGCACCAGTCTTAGGCAAAGAAAATGTTCTATAAACATCTTACCCTGCTAATCTTCTTAGTAACTGACAAAGTGAATATAAACACCAATGCCTGGAATGTGATGGCCTCTTTACAGGCAATGGTTAAGCAGGAGATTTAGGGGAAATCTGGCGTCTGGTTCCTTGAAATTAATGAGTAGGTATGACACGGTTGCATAGGCAGGAGAATACTGCCGTAGTGGCTATGTAGCCTTTTCTGTCTTGCTCAGTCTGTGTTCCTCATGCCTAATTCTAGGTAGCAGAGCAGAAGAGGTAGGTGAGAAACAGGAAAACATTCTGAGATGAGCTACTTAGATGATTTTAAGGTTCTGAAATCAGCCCAGTGGGAAAAGATGAAAGGAGCTAAGATTACATCAGAAGGCTAAAAGATGGCTTTGTAAGAATCTTGAGTGATAGCAAGCATTGTTGTCTAGAAGGCAGTGACCAGCTAAAGTAGCAATATGGAAAGTTAGCATGGAGGACAGGAAACCAGAAGAGGAGGCATGGATGGTATGAACCAGAGTTTTAACTCTGGCTCTTATCACCTCCTCTCTTTTTAT
>PVHX01004679.1:18999-72768 GCA_004024805.1 Geosciurus inauris
TACATGTTATCAAACATAACAGAAAAAAACAAATTTTCAGAAGCTGTACACACTGTTCACTGAAAACATTTGTTGAGGCAAATAGAAAAAAATTGTTACAATCATAATTTTTCTAACTTTGCACAAAATTATAAGCAGATTAAATTCTTCATATTAAACACCTTTATATGCACTTTCAATGAACAGTATATATATATATGTATATATATATATATATAATTTTTTTTTATCAACCATCTTTACTATACCCATTCCCCTTTCCTGCCCCCCGCCTCCCCCATGTCGCGTCCAGTGTTTCTCTATTTCTCTTATGTTATCACCTCCTCTCCATATGATCATGCACAAATTATTCAGCCTCAGGGTAACAAGCTGAGGGGCTGTTGTGAAGAGCAGAGATGTAAGATCTTTCCACCCTAGAATGTGCCCGGAAAATGGACTCAACAAAAGTTAGTTATTCCTAGAAAGAAAGGTAACCAACAGAAGTAAGCACTGAATATTACATAGGTTATTGAAATAGATTTTGGGATTTCTTTCCTCAGGGTAAGTTCTTGACTGGAAATAGATGGTGTGGCCTCCCTGAAAGATGTAAATATTTTGTTTCACATATGAATTCCCTAAGTCTACAACCTCAACACCTATCAATAAAATAATGAGAAAAATGTAACTAGAATCTTCTGCGATGATCAAAGTATAATGAGGATTGTATGTGTTACTGGAATTTCACTGGTTAGTGGCATAAATTACAGGTGTGCCAAGAATAAAGATGTAATAACATCTATGATGTGCCATAGGCTATAGGAGGGATTTTTGCATATTTTGTCTAATTTAATCCTTACAACAATCTCATAAGTAAGTTTCTTTATTATTTATAGATGAACAAAATGTGGATTAGTAGCCTTAAGCCTCTGGCCTAAGGGCTAAAGAGATAGGACGTGGTAGGGCTGGGATTTATTTTAGGACTTCCAACTTGGCACTCATTTTCCACTTTATCAAAGGGAAATTAACTAACCTTTTATACAAAAGACTAAGAAGTCATTTCAACAATAAGAAGAATAAATGATTTTCCTTCTTTCTTACTTTTTCTTTCCCTAAAGAAAGAAATAGCCCATAGCTTCTACCACTACCCCAGCTAGAACCATGTAGCAAAATGCAAAGAAAATGAACTTGGAGTCAAAAGCCTCAGAACACATGCTGGTTCCTACTGGGCTATGGGTGACTGTTTACTCCCCTTATTTTCAGTTTCCTTAACTACCAACTAGAAACAAACACACACACAAAGCCATGATTGTGAACAAATGGGATACATTTAAGAGCTCACTCTATAAACTCTGAAGGAACACTGTAGAATCGTAGAGCTGGTATAATCTTGTTCATGGTTAAAAGTTACCATTTTGTGAGTCACAAGCATAAATGTAAAGTTGGAAGAAAACACTGGAGAAAATCTTTTTAACCTTGGGCTGGCCAAAGATTTCTCAGATACAATACTAAAAGTATGATTTCTGAAAGAAAAATCGATCAAGTGCAGCCACTTCTAAGTGACAAACTATTGTTCTTTGAAAGACGTTGTTAAAAAGAAGAAAGAGGTAAGCAGCAAACTGGGATAAAATATTTACAAGACACAAATCTTTGTCCAGAATGTACAACAATACAATAATAGAGGGGAAATGAGTCAACTAAAAAATGGGCAAAATATATGAATAATATTTCACAAAAAATGATATATGGAAGGCAAAAATACATGAAAAAATCTGTGTCATTAGTTATTAGGGAAAACACTTTAAGCTTCAGGATGTCATTGCACACCTACCAGAAAACATAAAACTCTGAAAATCTCAAACACACACTTACTATATGATCCAGCAACCCTACTTCTAAGTATTTATCCCAGGCAGATGAATAACTATATTCACACAAAAATCTATATGCAAATGTTTATAGCCACTTTAGTTATAATTGCCAAAACCTTAAAACAACCCAAATGTCATTCAACAGGTGAATGGATAAACAAACTGTGGTATATCCATACGATGGAAAACTAATCAGTGACAAAATGAATTATTCATACGTGCATCAATATGAACAACTCTCAAATGGGTTTTTCTACATGGAAGAAAATACTAAAAATGTTTCATATTCCATGATTTCATTTACATGACATTCTAGAAAAGATAAAATTGAGGAACAGAAAACAGATATGTGGCTGTCAGATCTTGGGTTTGGGCAGAAATTGACCACAGAGGGGCATGGGAGAATTTTACAGGGTGTTGGGACTATTCAACATCTTTGTTATGGTGGCGGGCACATCATTGTATGCATTTTACAAAGTAGAACCATACACTAAAAGGTGTTCCATTTACGTAAGTTATACTTCAATAAGCCAGGATCTAAAATAAGACATCATCATTTTGGATGCATAGGGTGTATGTATGTGTGTACACACACGTGTGTGTTTGTGTGCATATGTACACACACGCATACACATATATGCATAAATATGTTTTTCCCTAAAGGATAAACTCAGAAAAAAACTGAGTAAAGTGGTTGTTCCAGTGAGGGAACATCAGGGATTGTGAGATAAAGAGGTAGAAGGAAGATTTAATTTTCATAGTATATCTTTTTGGCATTTGCATATTTTACTACTATACACATGACAAATTATTTAAGAATGAATTTAAAAAATTAGAGAAAGCTGCCTGGCTGCCTGTTCCTCTTTGAAGGATTTTTCAATCACTAAAAGAGTTTAATCATGGACTTTATGGTCCATCATGGGGGCTTCTGATGAGGGTCCTCTTGCTTTAGGTGGAAAATTTGACTCAATCTTCTCCACCCACTTCTAGAATTCACACAATGTCTTCTGAAGTTCTGACTGTTCTAATCTCCATAACTTCTCCTGAGAAGCAACTGCCCTGTCCTGTTCATCCTCAGTTACTTGGGTTACATCTTCAGCAGTAACTGATATTTTGTTCATCTACCTGTCTCTCTTTATTTCTGCATATTATCTTCAATACTGCTAGTATAAATTTCCTAAAACAAACAAAAAAAAAATCACACCAATCCACTGCTGACAAGCATCTGCAGTTCCCCTTGGCTGGAATAGAACATCTCTTAGGGTTTGACGCCAACCTGTCTTCCCATTTCATCTCTCTATTCATCTCCTGCCACACTCAAAGCAAAAGGGTGCTTTTGGAAACATTCCACTGTTTCCCAAATATGCATCTATGTTTTATACTTTTTTTTTTTGGTCCTGAGATTGAGCTCAGGGGCACTCGAACACTGAGCCAAATCCCCAGCCCTATTTTCTATTTTATTTAGAGACAGGGTTTCGCTGAGTTGCTTAGTGCCTCAGTTTTGCTGAGGCTGGCTTTGAACTCCCAGTCCTCTTGCCTTAGACTCCAGAGATGCTGGGATTACAGGTGTATGCCATTGCACCCGGTTGTTTTATACTGTGTTTATACTATGTCTCTCCATTTGTGATAGGACTTCTTTTATTATGATTCTTATCACACTTGAAGACTTGGCTTACTATCACCTCCTCTGTGAAATCTTCTACAATCACCCCATGCATTGTTACTGTTTAGTTTCCTCTGCTCCCGTTGTAATGGATTTACAGCAACATTAGGTCATTTGTCATAACATACTCTAATTTTTCTCTTTTAGGGTCTGACATTGAATTTCCTGAGTACATAGCCCAATGCTTATACATCTCTTTATACCTGGCAGAGTATCAGTACACACACATATTTCTTGAATGAAAATATGAATGAGTTACAATGTCACATACATGGAAGTTAAGGAAAAAAATAGAAATATAGTTTTAAACCACCAGCTGGCATCCCCAATCTCTTACCATCTTGGAATGTGTCATTAATTGCAATGACAGCCTGGAAGGGTTTGGTCAATTCAGCCCCTTGTGCTGAGCTCAGGAAAACCACAAATGTCTCCAGTCCTTCAATTACTGGATACTGAGTATCATCCAAGATAGTCAAGGTGCAGTACTGGAGGAGAAATCAAAGCAGACTTTACAGCAGGCTCAACACTAGACTCTCTGCCTTTGAGAGACTAGGGCAGAGGTGGCAACTCATCTTTTTCTTGTGGTCTTAAAGCAAGGCTTTTTTTTTTTTTTTTAATCCACAAAATGATAATCTCTTTATCACATTGTTTGGGGTTTGTTTCTAGGCATTTACATCAAACACATGCAGTTTCTATTGTCAATCTACACTGTAGGATATTTGATGCTCAACAGGCCACTTTGAGTTTTTAGAAAATCCCCTCATCATTTGTTCTCTTGTTTGTATGCTTATGTTTTTAAAGAAAGTGAAGGTTATAACACTGCAAGGGGAGTTGAGAGTCCTCCACAAGGCTTAGAAAGCAGACTCCAGACCACACTAGCAGCGTTATCTAGAGTTATGAGTTTGTGTAGCCTTCGATGTTGAAGGCTTACCTGCTCAGTGACACCTGGCCCAAATTCCACCTTCCTAGAGCTGGGGACATAGTCAACTCCTGGAGTGGCAGAAGCCGGGTCGGAGGGCCGCGTTGCACACCAGACAGATGTGAAAGTAGAAAGGTCAGTACCATGGCGGATAACTGGAATCTTCACTGTGCCTGATTAACAGAGATTTTAATGGTCAACCTTGAGCCAGAAAATCAGTGGGGTTTTCAGAACACTGTTCTCTTTCACTGCAACAGTGACAGCTTTATCTGACTCAGTTTATCTAATTCAACTTTGGTGTTGGTCCTATGCCCCCTCTGAGGAGGCTGAGAAGCCACATTGCTCCCTTTTCCCCTGACACCATGATCAAGGAGAGTTCTAGAGGAGGACCGCGTGGAGGTGGTGCTGGAGAGACAGCTCTCCAGGGCGTGTTCTTAACAATGTACTGGAGAGAAGTGCCCGCTGTAAACCATCTCAAGGCTATCTTTAGGGAGAAGAAACTCAGAGACTGGGTCCTCAGCTAGAAAAGAGCCAACAACCAGCTTGGGGACTTTATGGGGTCCAGAGCCGGATATTCCTAATTGAATGTTTTAACTGGGCTGATTTTCCTATTTTCTCCAAGTGGTGCACACATCATTACTCAAACCATATGTGCTTATTGTTTATTTTAGCAATGAAGCTCATCTTCTGGTCCATTGTGACATCATATTTTATAGTGACTTAAAGATACTTGGTTATTTTCACAACCAAGGTCGAAGAAAGGCTGACATGAAAACCCTATCAATCGCCACGTTTTTGTAGTCAATATGCTGTGAGGTGACATGTAGTCATGGCTGGGTATTTGGTATATGGGAAGGGAAATAGTGCAGTCAAAAGAACAGGGTTCTAGTTCAGCTCTGCCACTGTATTAGCTGTTTAATCCCTTGTCATTTGTTTAACCTCTCTGGGCCTCCATTTGCTTTTTTATGTAAAGTTTTCTCTTCCACAGAAGATCTAGTAAGAATGCATGGAATATGGCATGGTGCCTGACCATTCAGTCCGTGCTCAAAAATATTAGTTTCCAGTATTCCTCAGAATCCCTTCAAAGAGGTAAATGGCCTTGATCTGGCTCATTTCAATAGATCCTCAGCACAGCCACCATTCCCTCTGTCAGCAGCATACAGGGGACTTCAAGACCACGGGAGAGCCATAAGAAGTAAGAAGCCTGAGCTCTGAAATACCACATGGGAGAAATTTACCCACCTACTGCTTTGGGCAGATATATAAGTGGAAAAGTTCCATTGTGTGAAGACACTGAAACTTTAAAGTTAGTTTGGGAAACTCTTTTAAAGCTCTTTTCTAGCTGAGGACCCAGTCTCTGAGTTTCTTCTCCCTAAAGATAGCCTTTAAAGTTAGCCTAGGCATTTACATCAAACACATACAGTTTCTACTCGGAACCTCAGAGAGGCTCTCCATTACCTGCATCCTCACTGACAGTGAAAGCTGTGTTGCCCAGGGAGATAGTGGAGGCATCATTGGGACCACTAATGACCACCTTGGCTGTGGCCACCCTTCCGATGCGGGCATTGTCAGAAGCATCAGCCAAGGCAATCTCAAACTCTTCTTCCTCTTCATACTCGCTGTCATCAATGAGCATGATGTCACAGGTGGACATGGTGACACCAGGCCCGAATATCACTCGACTCTCAGCAGACATTCCTCTAGATTTAAAATCAGAGCCTGATTCTAGAGCATAGAGACTACTTCCCATAGCTGACTTAGGGACCGTGTAGCAAATTGCAGATACGATGCTGCTTGAATCACCTGCAATACAAATGGCAAGAAAACCAGCACAATTGAAAAAGTGCTTCTCAAATTTTAGAATCTTTGGTCACTTAATGAGCTTGGTTCCCTCTGACACATCCAAACTCTATCAGGAAACTTTCCAGAGTTACAGTTTCTTTCAAGACTATAGTATAAACTGCTTGAGGACTTAATATACCCCAGATACATGCCCAAATAACTCAAAATGGATTTCCTATTCTGTGAATTTTGTGCTCTGTTAATTCACAAGTCTGATTGCCCACCATCTAAGACCACAGCGGGTGAAAAGATAAGAGACATATTTGGTACTTTAAGTAGCAAAGTAATTGTGTCCTGAAGGTAGTGCTGTGAGCACAGTTCACTGCCTTTCTGAATAAACTTCTGCACTTTAATTCCCTGAGAGAAAGAAGCTTGTTTAAAAAAAGAAAGACAAAACCAAATAAAACTTGCCTCTCTGTACAAATGGCTTTACTTATTAGTGCTGCACGTCCCTTGGTGATAGCCTGTTCTGGGCCTGGCTTGGTGGCCTAGAGCAATCAATGGGGCTTGCCTGTTTTCCAAGTGGTATTAGCAAGGTTTTGTGCCATCTACAATATCTGTCACACTAATACCCAGTCAGCAGATTCAATAATGAAACTGGATATCATCATTTACAGTCATGGAGATTCCATTCCTACTTGTTTTAAAGTGTCAATCACAAATCCATAAATCTTCATTTTGATTTTTCAACCCCCCAAGAATTATCCTTTGTTTTTCACACATAGTTTATTTCTCATCTGAGCTCTATATATGATACTCATGGAGGGAAATCTTTAAGTGCATTTTCTGTCTTCTAAGAACTAAGGTTCTTACAAGTGTAACTTCCTTCCTTGACCAAGGTTACTAAATATTTTACAAATTGGATGATTGATTTAAAATATTGTGTTCATGAATAATTTGCAAGGTTAAATATAACCAGTCTTCTAGTCTGATTTAAGAATAAATGGAGCTCTAAGTACTTGAATTAAGAAGAGAGGCCTTCCGACAGAACTCAGTAAGGGTGGGATCATTAATAGTGCTGTCGGGAGACGAAGTGAGTCAATACATGTAAAATACACACACAAGTGAGAACGTGACACACAAGCACTGGGCACATAAAAGGGACTCAGGGGTTGCTAGCCATTATTATAGCTTCTTGTCACCTTTGGCAAAACGAACCTTTTCTTTCAATAGGTGCAAATAAAAACCCAGCACTCTCGTTGACCCGGTAGGTCTTCTTATCAAACTCCAACGTGGGTTCGTCCTCAGTGTCACTGATGGTGACCTTCGCCTGGGTGAACTCCCCCAAGAGGGCGTATGCTGGCAGGCTGAGCTCCACAGTGAAACTCTCAACACCTTCGAACACGTCATCATCATTGATGACAATGGTGCAGGACTTGGTATCTTCTCGCTCATCAAACTGTACCTGCCACAAAGGAAACAATAGAAGCCTAGCCTCAGCATCCTATTCTCCAGTCCCCAGGAGTATCCTGAGCAAAGAGCTCTCAAGTCCAGTGGGTTGAGAACTGACTTAAACAGCTGGATCTCTAACCCTTCCCCTGCTTCACGGCCTGGAGCACTCAGCCACCTCTTCCCATTCTTCTCCTGGACCTTTGGGCTGATTTATTGTATGGAACATGGAGGGCAGAGCTGCCCCCTACCATTTGGTGATTATAGAAACACAGGTAATAATCACTCATATCCTGTTTTATTAACTCACTTGGGATAGCAATAGCTGTCATTTGATTACTTAGTTCTCCTCCTCCTTTGAGGTAAGTTTAATGATAAAGATCTCTGACCTTGGACTATGAGGTTCTAGGCTCAGCTTCTGATCCTGTTACTTCTAAGCCAGGTAAAGTTATGAGACTTTATGAACATCAGATTCTTCATTGACTAAATAACAATAATAATTTTCCCATTTTACATATTTATTGAGAGGACCAAGAATATTTTAAAGCACTGAACAAATATATTATCATTACCATGACCATATTACTCAGAATAAAATTTGATGTAGAAGCCAGGCGCGGTGGCGCAAGCCTGTAACCCCAGCACTTAGGGAGGCTGAGACAGGAGAATCATGAGTTCAAAGCTAGCCTCAAAGGCAACGGTAAGGCACTAAGCAACTCAGTGAGACCCTTACTCTACATAAAAAAAAAAAAAAAACCACAAAATAGGGCTGGGGATGTGGCTCAGTGGTTGACTGCTGCTGAGTTTAATCTCCAATACCAAAAAAAAAAAAAAAAAAAGAATTGACGTAGAATCTCACTGTACCGAATAGTAGAGTTTAAATTCACAGAAAGTTATTTAAACAAGCCCAACTAATTTTACCTTTATATTTAACTAAATTCTTTGCCATTAAAATGGACTAGCACTATAACATGAATAAATTTAGCCTGATACAATACAGAGAAATTATTTTATATGCACACAATTATGAACTTACGGGAATTTTTCCGGTTTTACCTTGTTGAAAAAGAGAAGAGAGAGGAAGGAAAGAAGGAAGGGAAAGAGGGAGGGAGGGGAGGTAAATCCTCCAAATGAAACCAGGGATGTGAACTTGCCCAGAACTCAAAGGGCAGGGGCTGTACTTTGTAAAAACTGGGAGAGCTTAAACAAATATAAAAACAGTCAAATAGTCCTAAACATTTAGGGCCATGAATATCTGAAAAACATGGAATATTAATCAAACAGAGAATTATTAGCATTTATCTACTTGACTAATCAAATTAAGTTTTTACTAAGCTCCATATTTCAAATCACCCCCAAGAAAATGAAAATGAAACACTGAATAGATCTCTAGTTAAGATCTAGAAACTATTCACAGTCCTTTGTCTTTGCTTGGTTATAAAAAACAAAAACTAAAAAACTATGAGAACATGTGTTTTAGCCTTTGGCTAAAAGATCCTTTAGTTTATCTGCTCTTTTCTAATTCTTCATTTAAATTGGACATAAGAGGACTCAGCTTAGTCCAGCTGATTTCTGAGCTCAATTAAAGGTTCCAGCCCACTTTTTTTTTTTTAATTTTTATTTTATTTATTTTTATGTGGTGCTGAGGATTGAACCCAGTGCTTCACGCATTCGATGCAAGCGCTCTACCACTGAGCCACACTCCCAGCCCCCCAGCCCACTTTCTTTTACAGAGATTTGTGTTGCCATAGAATACTGAAATTACTTTCAAAATACATTGAATAAGTATTAAATACAAATACAAGTCCCTTTGCCTTACAGGAATTGACTATTTTTCCTTTCTCTTCTACTGTCACTTGAGTCGAGTTCCCAAGGCCTCGCTCATCTAAGCACACACTCTATCCTGAGTTACATCCCTGGTCTCCCTGTTCTTGCGCATTGCCACCCTGATGCTAAGGACCATAGGCACATAGGGGACTTGCAAATTTCTCTCTCTACCTCAGACTCCTCTCCTCAGTCGCTGCCCTTCTATTCAGCCATCTACCTGTTGTTTCTATTTTATTTATTTATTTTTAATTTATTCATTCTACTTAGGTATACATGATAGCAGAATGCATTTTGATTCATTGTACACAGACGGAGCACAACTTTTCATTTCTCTGGTTGTATGTGATGTAGAATCACATATATGCAGTCATACATGAAGCTAGAACTATGATGTTTCTGAGGCAACTCATACTTAACACGTCCAAGGCAAAGTCACAGCACCAAACCTGTCAAACTGGCTCCTCTTCTGTGCAAGAGGCATCACCATCCCTCTCTTCTGCCCTACTATGTAATCCACTGCAAATCCTATCCACTCTTACTAATCTTTTCAATCCATCCACTTCTCTCCAACTTCACTTTCTTACTGAAGCCCTACTCCCCTGATCTCGGACCTTGCTGGATCAGGTCAATTTGGGGATCATGTCTGCAGCCCACCTACCTGGCCAGCATATTCCACATAGTCCTGCTGTCCTGGCTGAGAGCTGACCCTGGAGCTGGAGCTGGCTGTGCCTTGCTCAGTGCGGCACAGGACAATGGCATACTGGTTCAGGTTCCCAGTCCTCTGCACGGTGATGCTGACGGACCCCGCCTTCTCACTGACATTGTAGCTAAGAACACACAAAAAAGCAGTCACTGAAAACCAGCCCCGTGGCTGTGGAGAAACCACTTGTTCAGTGCCTGGCTCATCTGTTTGGTTATTGGTGTTAGGCAGTTCAGAGAAGAGGCAGTTTTGTACCTTCAAGAAGGCCTATGGGAACTGAGGGACCTTTGTTCACTTGGAACAGACACAGTGCTAAATGAATCAGGACACTGAGGATGCAGACCTTTGCCCATTTTGAAAAAGAGTTGGGTCAGTCATTTACAAGATGGACAATACAGCTATGAACTTCAGATTTCAGGACATGGAGAAATTACAATCTCTCCCTTATATTGGTAGAGTAATCAGAAGACGTCAGTAGGTTTGTAGAGAAGGAGAGCAGAAAGCTAGTAAGGACTTAGCCAAGGCGGAAATGGACTCAACCAAGATCGAGGAAATGCCCAAGGAAGCCACGGAAGTACCAGAGGTGATGGCAAGAGACCTGAGCCTAGGGGACAAAGGCATTGAAACAAATGACATTTTATGTCAACAGGGAGGAGATGGGATGAATTTAGTGTACTGCTAGGGATCTGAATTGCTTTTCCAAATAGGAGGCAAATGAAGGTCATGTCCATTTACTCATAAATGTCTAGGTTTGGAAAGACCACAGGAGAGTAGGGAGTAAGCTGGGCATTGTTTTAAATCACCAGCACAGCCACTGGACCTTGGTATGCGTCTTGCTGCTGTGAGAGTTTTAGGCAAAACGCCTCTACCAGTGTCAACTTCAAGACCCTCTCTACTACTTAGTCTACCAAACCTTAGAGGGTCACACAAAAAGGGATGAGTTTGACTGAATTTATTTAATTTTGAAGGAGATACAACCAAGAGGCAAATAATAACAAAATATTACACTTTCAAGTTGATTCTAACTGTCCTGTAATTCTCCAAGTGTGTGCAAGAGTGGTCGAGCCTGTCTGGGCACACAATAGCAGGTTTATATGTGAGTTCCAACATGCACGTGAATCGTTATGAAATGGACTTCTTAGTGTAGTAAGTCTCTGCATGTAAGTTTAAAGAATTATTTGGCCCAGAAAAATAATAACCCAGTTACAATTAACCTACAAAATCAGCACCATGTGTGTCCTCCGCCTGCACCTGTCCGTTTCTCTCTGTTTGCCTCTCCAGCTCCCCTGCAGGTTAGGAAAACACCTTCAAGAGATAACCACATACACCATGACTTTGATACATAATTCTTTTTTTTTTAATATTTTTTATTTTTTTAGTTGTAGGTAGACAAAATATCTTTATTTTATTTTTACGTGGGGCTGAGGATTGAACCCAGTGCTTCATGCGTGCTAGGCAAGCATGCTACCACTGCGCCACAATCCCAGCCCCTGATACATAATTCTTGAAATCAAAGGTGCTAGGGTAGAATACAAGTGTGAGAACAGAGAGAATACAGACAGAAGGTGAGAATCTTGGTGATGCTGGCCAGGATTATTCACAAAACTCGATTGTCTTTTTTAAAAAAAATTTCCTATGAGCTCTCCTGGATTATTTTCAAAAACTTGAAGACAGAAGTGACAAATACTTGTAGAGGAGGCAGTAAAAGACAATAGTTAAGATCGCTAAGCTTAAATCCTAGTCTTATTGCTTATTAACTATTTGTGAGCAAGTTACTTAACCTTTTTCTGTTTCTATTGCTTTGCTGCTGTGGGGACAAGAAGAGAATTCATCTCATAATTGCAAGTAAATAAGGTAATGTGTGTCAAGTGCCTTGCACAGTGCCTGGTATGTACAGTACTCAATAAATATTTTTATTATTATTATCACTGCCATCATTGCCACTGTCACCACCACCACCACCCTCCACAAGTGACCAGAGCTCCCCACCCCCAGCAGGGGCTCATCCTGATTTCTTCTAATTTCCTCATTTGTTTCTCAATAAAGAAAGCATAGTAACACTTGTACCTGGTGTATTTAAAGCTGATGAGGGACCACTGGATATGGAAGACATTATCATTGACCACATTGGGTTTACTGTCTTTCACCAGAAACTGAAAACTATCCATCATTGCGTGGATCTTCTCTTCATGCAACACATAGCGGATCAACCCCAAGTTCACATCCTCTGTGAGAAAAAAGATTCCATGTGAATGTACTGGGAATTAACCTGGAGATACACAGACAGACTCATAGATTCCCACAGCAACCCACCTAGGTTCTTCTTCTCACGGAACTTATTTTCTCAAGGACAAAAGGTGAAACAGTCTTAATTTATGTCTTTAACATAAAAATTTCCCCCAGATTTTAAATAAAATTCTATAGCCCTGAGTAACAAAAGACCCGTCTTTATGTACAGAAAGTACTCTCATGCTGTTGTAAAATGAGAATCCCAGGGTCTTGACAGAAAGTACTTCATAAACATTTATGGAATGTTAAAGGGCAAATTCAAGAGTTGACAGAGAAGTCTTTGACTGCATCCTCTGTGTGTAGCCTCACAACAGCCCTAATTCCTCCTAAAGAAGGTTCTTTGGAAGATTCATGCTAATGAGAAAAACTGGAATTGGATTAAAACAACCCACACACAATGTAAAGCTAAAAATGTGCTAGGAAAGAATACATGATTGAGGACTGAGGAAAAAAGAAATATGGAGCATGGTATTTAAGATGTAGTATGGCAGTGACTGCTCCCAATTAGTCCCATCTCCAAAAGAAGTGTCTTGGGAAAAAGGAAAATGCAAAACGACCTGCTTTATGAAATCCAAACAGAAATTCTGTTGAACAAACTATACACATTGACTTTAATTTTCCACTAAAGATTTAAAAATGAAATAACAACAGAAGCTGGTTATGGTGGTGTGTGCCTTTAGTCTCAGCTACTCAGGAGACCAAGAAGGGACAATTGCTTGAGCTCAGGGTTTTGAAACCAGCCTGGGCAACATAGTGAGCCACCATTTCAAAACAAAACAAAAAAACCAAAACCAAACAAACAAAAGCAACCACTATAATTCTTAGAGAACAAAAAATAAATCACACAGGATCACAGATCTTTCATAAATTCTGGATATTGTTTGTTTTTAAAGAAAACCAGGCAGTGCCACACATCCTTTCCAGAAAACCTGGCCCAAACCTAAAGGTAGGACATGGTAAAGATACTTGTTTCTTTGCCATAGTTTAGAGTAATAGGAAAAAGAAAAAAGAAAAAAAGTAAACTTCACAAGGTGGATGCTAGACACTAAAAGATCTATTTGTTTGCAAATAGGTTACTTGGGCATAAGTAGCTGCAAGTGGGATACAGAGAGCGGCATTTGAAGACTTTTCCCATTTCTAAGTTCCCAGAGTCCCCACCCTGGGTGAATGTGGAAGCAGCCCTGCCCGGCTGCAGCTTGTTCTCCACGTAGCCGTGCTTGGGACCCGTCGTCATCTCATAGACAAGCTGCGAGTCCTCCGTGTCTGGGTCCATGGTCAGCAGTTCTTTCTTAGTGATCAGGTTGGTTGCCTGAAATAGAAACCCATTAAATTTAATTCCTGAACTGGGAATTAAAGCAGGAACAAGACCCTCTGACTCAGATTTAATTCAGTTCAACAGTGATTTACTGAGTGCATTTGCCACCTGGAAAATTCTGTCAGGACAGGAGATGTTATGAGGAGAGAAACTATCCCAGCCTCTGTCCTCGAGGTATTCACTTTATTGGGAAAGGGAGGCTCAGGAGCAAGGTCAATATGACAAGAGCTATAATGGAGATGTAAAAAGAGTGCTATAGACTTATTGGGAGAGGGAGAGATTAATTCCACTGGAGGTGAGCAAAGAGGGATTTGAGGCAGCGAGACTGGAGTTTGGCCTTAAAAGGAGGTTGGAACTTTGAAAGAACGACACAATACAGAGAACATGGCTATTTTAAATCTTATAGGAGCCCAATGCATTGCTTGAAATCGAATAGGATAAATGTACCAGACCCCAACATTACCCAAATAATATTGGCTAAATTTTACTCATTCGTTCAACAAATATTTAGTGAGAGCAAAGGTCTGAGGAAAGAAAGAGAGTGATCCACAGGATTAAATGTCAGTAGGTTCAGTCAGATAAGGGCAGAAAATTGACTTTTGAATTTAGCAAAATAGAGGTCACTGGTGCAGAGTAGGAGTGGGAGGTGGAAACCCAACCGGTAAATGAGAAGAAAAGAATCATTCCGAATATTGAGGGGAAAAAAGTCAAACAGGGCATAAGAGGAATTTGCACTAATTGTGTCCATTTTAAGAAACCGAACCAGTTCCGTGGGAAGCTTTGGCACAACAGTAACACATAGGACAACTAATCAGCTCCATGGAGATGAAGAAAGCCACAGCACAGGCCCGAGGGAATACCACCCACCAAAGTAAGAAATCAGTTCTGAACTAAAATGAAGAAATGCGTATGCATTTGGGTGGCGATGTGGATTTAGTATGTAACATGTTACCAGGTGCAAATTATGGCAAATACTTTAAAATGACTGAGCTGAGGGAAAGAAGTTTATAACCTAGAATTCCTCTATTACAAAAACACCAACTTCTTTCTCATTTTTGGCAGATATTAAGTTTTTCAAAGTCCACTCTCCCTGTCTTCAGTGATGTAAGTTGGAGCTGAGCACCTGCCTGCTGGGCTGGAGACACTACTTCCCAGCCCACCTTAGAACACCTGGGGCCATGTGACCAATTTCTTGACACTAGAAACTAAGTACAAGTGACATGTTCCATTTCTGTATCACTTGCAGAATGATACAGAAAATGATACTTAAATGATGATACTTAAAATGAAGTTCCTTGTCCTCTACTTCATTTTTTTCTTTTTCTCACTCTGGAATATTGATAAACTTATGAAGAAATATAGCTATGAGGTCAATAGCAATCCCCTAGTAATGGAAGAATAATAAGATGGAAAGAATCTACATCTCTAATTGGTCAGGTAGGACTCCAGACTGAACTCATATTGCCACCCCATATGTGAAACCAAACAAGAACTTCCATCCTGTTGGCCTACTACATTTCAGGGTGTTTTTGTATTAAACTATACGTAATCCTTTTTAAAATATTCTGTCTACCATGAAATATATTATTTATTCATTTGTATTAACATATTTTAATTATACAGAATAATGGGATTCATCACGACATAATTACATAGGTGAATAACATACTTCAATCGTACCCATCCCCCATTACCTTCTTTTCCATCCCTTCCCACCTCCTCCTGATCCCCTCCTTTTCTCTAATAGTCTCCCTGTTACTTTCATGTCATCTTTTCTCCCTAGGTTCCACATGTGAAGTAAAACATGTGATACTTATCTTTCTAAGCATGACTTATTTTGCTTAACATCATATCTCCAGTTCCATTCATTTTTCTGCAAATGACACAATTTTATTCTTCTTCATGGCTGAATAACACTCCATTGTTAAACTACACTCAATATTAGCCAATCCTGCATAATCCTAACTCATGAAGAACCTTAACCAAGAACCTTAACCTTAACCAAATTCATGGAGTTTGCCAATCTTAGGAAAATCAGTTCGCTTAGGGAATGATAATCATGAGTTAAACTGGAGTTCTTCTCGCTAGTCACTGTCATGAATAAGGACTTAGCCCAAATTGGGCAGTGTGGAGGTGCACAGGGACAGGCCTTACCTTGCCATCCATATACTCTAGCCACTGGAGCCCCAGGTTGGTGACTATCCTAGGGGTGCCGTCATCCACAGGGAGGATATCCACTCGGAACTGCTGAGGTGCTGCTGTCATGATCTGCAGGGGCAGAAAGTGAACTCAACATCCACAGCTCTTTGTGGCGCTGGGGATGGCCTGGGACCTCCTACATGCAGGGCACACATTCCACCTCTGGGCCACACCCCAGCCCCTGTACCATCTTTAGTTGAGATCAACATTGTCCTAAGATGAAACAATACAGAGTATTTTCCTTTTAATGACCTTGTTAACACTTTCATCAGTCCTGACAAAAATAATCATTAAAATGTTAATGTTGACGTCTCCAGGTGGGTTTATCAGACATGAAAAGAGTCTTCCCTGGGAAAAAAATTTTCACTTTTTCCTTTCCTCTTCTAGGTTTTTGTTCTTGTTCTTGTTTGCTTATTTGTTTTGAGGGCAAGTATTTCTGGGGGTAAGGGACAGAAAAAAAATCAAAAATAAAAGCACTTGTGGGAACAGCGAATGGAAGTTTAGTTTACACACACACACACACACACACACACACACACACGGGTCTGATCCAGTGCCTTGCTATCCCTGAGTGGCCACCATGAGCCTGAACAAGGGCAGCAGCATGCTGGCTTTTCGATTTCCTACAACCCACCTTCTAAATAATTTTCCTTTTTAAAATGACACAGTCTCTTGCAAGACTGGCAATAATCTTTTCTGTTTATAAGAGGGGTTTGAAATGCATTCTGCTATTATGTATAACTAATCAGAACAAATTTAAAAAATTAAAAACAAAAGAAGGGTAAGCCCTCTTACTGAGACATCCTGAAATCTTTGTTCTATTTTGAAATGAAACTAATGGCGAGCAGCTACAGTGTCAGAGAGGAAACACAGTGACAGCTGCCAGGCAGAGCTGCAGTGCAGGGAAATCCCAAGAGCCACCCACTGCACTGGTCAGCTGAGAATGACCTTCTGTTTGTCTGTGAAGGACACAGGAGGATCTTTCTTTCAGGAAAACAATGATCATCAGCAAGGAAGAGCAACTCTGCAGGTGTGAGTGTTGATCCTCCCACTATCCTGGAGGTACAGTAGGGTACAAGCAAGTTGCTCATTAAAATTGCTTCTGCAGAGTCAGACACAGAGGCATGGGGGAAGAGGGTCACCCCCAGCCCAGAGATGCAGTTACTCCCATAGAATGTTTATGATGCTGCAGGAAACCTGTTATGAAATGAAGGAATGATGAAAGTGGCAGGGAAGATAGAGAAGGGAATCTTGAAGTTTCTTTTGGATACCTTTGGGTTGGGAAGGATTTTTGTTTTTTTTAAACTAAGTGCTTTATGTACACCAGGAGTGTAGGTATTGCCTCCACTTTACAGAGACGGAAGCTGAGGCTTAGAAAGGTTCAATGATTTACAGACTCACACAGCTTATAAATGACAGAGCCAGAACTTAAGTCAGTATGCTCTTAACTGCTGTTGTTTCTCAAAGACAGAGAATCTCTGGTTGGACTGAGGGTCCTTAGTCCAAAAAGAGAGAGAGAATCTAGAGCCACAAGATATTATTGAAAAACCAGACGAAAGGAGAACTCAAGGAGTAAAGAGTGGGCAAAAAAGGAGAAATAATAACATTAACAGCAATTATCATCTTTTATTAAATGTGCACTTTATGAGGATTACCTCCTTTGATCCTCAAACTATTTGAAGCTGGTAATTATTACTGTGCCTGTTTTACAGATGAAAAACCAAGGCTTAGAGAAGTTAAGTAATTTGCCCAAGGCCAGTATATTTCCAAGTTAACAGTAACAACTGAAACCTTATTCCAGATACAAAAATCCACATGGTGCCCCACCTCAGGCATGTGTTGCTAGGCCTCTCCCTCATTAACCTTAACCCTTACCTCTTTTCCTCCTTCCTCAATGATGAAGAAGGGGTTCTTCCCATCAGAAACAGTGAAGGAAAAGCGGTCTTTGAGGGAGTTGCTGCCATCGTGGCTGTAGCTGATCCGGTTCTGGTAGATGTCTTCCATGGTGAAAGTGGAACTGAGGTGGAAATACTGCCCCCTGGTGGTCCTCTCGATGGTGCCGTGGCGTGGCGGCTGCACAATGGTGAAGGTGACAGTATCAGCCTGCCCAGGATGGAAGGGAAGTTGACAAGAGAAATCTGATGAGTGAATGGTGGCCAACAGCTGACCAGGGGTAATAGAACCTAAAGGCGTTTGTCAAATAGGGTTGCATTTTTATAATAGATACCAAAAACAAAGCAAAAGAGAGAAACCATCAGTTTTACACAATTGGACTTATATTCTGGTGCCTTCAGATATAGTACAAAAACATTTAATTTCTTCTCTTCAGATCATGGGGGAAGCTTGAATTTTTAACTTCTACCAGGATGATAGGAAAGAGACCTTTAAAACCATTAATTTGCTTCCCACCCATTTCCCTCAGTTTTCCCAAACTTTTATATATAGAATCCCAGATGCATCATAACAGAAGTGAATCTCTCATCTCTAATTGCGGAGTCTAAGGTGACCCACAGAAGGAAAAAGAGATGCATAAAACCTTGCTCAGGAGTTTTCACCAACTTAGAGTAAAATGTAGAGGCCTGATCTGAGCCAACAAGGCCCTCTGTGACCTGGTCCCAGAGTCCCTCCCTGGCCTCAGTCTTGTCTCCTGCTTGTTCATGGATTCCAGCCTCTTGGTCTCTTGCAACGTTTGCTGCAGTTCTCAGGATATAAGGGCATTTGACTGCAGCACCTTTGCACTTTGGGCTCCTCTACCTGGAGAGTGAATTTCCCCCAGGTAACTGCATAGCTTGCTCTTTCTCTTAATGATATCTCTGCTCAAATATGACTTCCTCAGGGAGGCCTTCCCTGACCACTCTAATAGCACAGCCATTAATCTCTATCTCCTTTACTTCACCTTTTATGTTTTTCTTCGTAACACTTATCATATCTGATGTGATCTATTCTTTCTTTACTATCCTTCCCCGCAACCAAAGGTTGCAAACTCCTGAAGCCCAGAACTTTATCTGTTTTGCTCACAGCTCCGCCTTTACCATCTAAAGCAGAGCCCACAGCCAATACATAATAAATATTTTATGCAAGAATGAATAAGTGAATGAATGAGTGAACAGATAAGGATACACATCATACTGTATTATAGTCTTACTGTAAGTAAGGGTGGTGGTGTGCTTTCACACAAACTGAATTATGCCTAAAGGTTAGACACTTGAAACTGGAAGCACCATGAGAACAGAGGTTTAGTCTCCACATGCTCTGTTGCACTGTACAGCCTAGTCTTTGAGGATGCTCAAATTGTGATACTCACTACCATCAGAAAGGTCTGGATCAAGGGGGTGAAACGGAGGCAAAGGTGCACAGGTACAGAAAGTCCCTGTTCACTTTAATAGGGAAAAATAAAAACACTGGGTAAAATGCCATCCACCTGATTTCTATGAATCATAATAAAAAGCCAGTATGTTAAGAGGATTGCTACATGTAATGAGGGGAGAGAATGAATGTACTTAGGGTTTCAGGCAGGGCTTAAAAATGGTTTGATCCCGCCAGGCGCGGTGGCACACACATGTAATCCCAGCGGCTCAGGAGGCTGAGACAGGAGGAGCGCGAGTTCAAAGCCAGCCTCTGCAATAGCGAGGTGCTAAGCAACTCAGTGAGACCCTGTCTCTAAATAAAACACAAAATAGGGCTGGGGATGGAGCTCAGTGGTTGAGTGCCCCTGAGTTCAATTCTGGGGACCAAAAAAAGGTTGGATCTTAAATAATAAAAGAAGGTTTGATCTCAAATGTATTAGTTCCCCTTTTCCAGAAGGCACGGCGTTCCCAGTTACACATTCCTCCAGCAATGCTTGCTTTCTCCTCACCACTGAGCGTTACCCTCAGGATGCACAGCTACAAACCAAAGGCTGCCACCAGATCAGCCTCACTCAGCCAGAGCCTAGGGGAGCACTCTTACCTCTGTGTCTGCATCCACTGCCTTGAGCTCAAACTCCGTGATGGTCTTCCTCACGCCCTCTTGCACCCGCATCCCCCAGTTCTGCACCACAGGCAGCGAATCGTCCACAGGGTGAATAGTGATATGAAAAGTCTGAGTCACCTAGGACGGCAGAAAGTTGCAGGTAGGACACCTGGCTCCAGCACTGCCCAATGAGAAGAAGGCAGGTGCTCCCTGAGTTCCCTTTCACATCATTCTGGGCATGCCTAACCAGCCAGGATCCCAGAAGAGAGTACTCTTGGAAAGAGGCCAGGTGGCTGTCTAAGGGTGCCTCTATTTGTCAGCTGAGAGCAGAGGAAAAGGATGCTCTCATATTACTAGTTTCCGTCCACTCCATTCAAAGACAGCAAGGAATCAATACCCACTCAAGGATATCCAGCGCCTCGCTTACCTCATTGGTTCCATCAGACAGCACAAAGCTGAAGGCATCAGAATGCTTCTCCATCTCACTAGAATGGACATATTGAACATTTCGTGAAGTCAGGTCAGTCTGAGTAAAGGAACTAATCTGGATACCTGGTGAAAGGAGAAGAGAGAAACAGAATGTCAAAATGCGTCTAAGGCTAGGGAAACATCAGACTCTCACAGGGAGAAAATGAGAGAAGTCCTTTGTATTTTTCCCTTAGCATTTATGTTCTGCCCTTGAAGACCTTGCATGAAGTGGTTTGTGGATTTTTTTCCCCTACAACAGCATATGTTCTGTGAGAGCACATGTTAACTTTATTATCGCAGCTTCCACCGTGTGCCAAACTAACCGCAGGTGTGCTGTAAACGTTACTCTCCTTTCTCCTGGGGTTTAAGTATGCAGGTCATGTCTGTGAAAGGCAGAGCCATTGCCTTATTTTCCAAATGCCTCTCTCTGAAGTTTTACGGTCCCCTCTGACCTCGTAATCCTTTCTGGAAATCTGACCTAATTTTTGATATTGTGCAGTGCTTTCGGTTTTGAACACTGGAATAAGGCTTGGCAACACTTAACCTTCCTTCTGTGATTGGTGAGCCATCCCTGGCCTCCATAATTTCACTAGATATCTTTCAAGGTCCCTTTCAACTCAGGACTATGACCCTAGCTTCTCATTGACAAGTTTAGCCAGTCAGGCAGTAACAAAAATTTGTGCATGACTCTGGACTTTGAATAATCTTTCTATATCAAATTGAAAATAGCCTAGAAAAATAGTATCCTTTGATAACATGACATAGAAAAAAATCATATTTTTAGGTAGCATCATTTTAAAAGAAAAAAAAACACTAAAGCAATTTGAAATAATGAAAAAGTATCCCACAAATGTCCATCTGTTTTAGAATGCCTAGCAATATTTAGTAAATCAGCCCAGAATCCTTGCTTTCATCTTAGGGTACAGGACACACACTCTGGTACCAGTCATAATGGAAACAAAACCCATGCCTTTTAGTCCCTTAGCATAATTTCCCTTTTTCTGATCCTGGTCATTGGGAAATTAATTTATTTAATCTAGTTCTTTAGTTTAGCCTTGAAATTCATTTGCTATTTCCTGAGATTTATTATTTTTCATTATTAATCCTGGCAAAATCAGTTTGGCTTTTCTATGAAAAAACAGAGATTCTATTTTGATTATTATAAAGTTAAGCGTGACAAGCAGTATTTCTGTTTCATCTTAAAAAAAAAAAATTCAACCACACGGCTTACATTTGCATCTCTCTTTATCATCTGAAATCTGTCACCCAGATACAATAGCCTTCTGAATATTGGGGCATTAATTTTCTGATGAGGCATTTTATATTTCTGTGCTTGCTATATCAGTTCTTGACAGGCAAGAAATGCAGCCTACTGTCTTACAGCTTTGTCTTGTGACTGGACAGAAATCCATACCATTTTTTAAAAATTTAATAACTTCAGAGTGAGTGCACTGAGAAATTTAAATCTCTTCCCCTGCTGTGAATCCATCCTCACAGTTCATGAGGAAATACTTCTCTGGGTTCTCACAATCAACTGTTCACCTATTCAGTGTTCTCTTTATGAGAGTCCAAGACCGATTACGACATGAAGTTTTTGCTTTCCTCTTGGGAAGGAAGCTCTGTGATCGATCCTTTTATTTATTTATTTTTAAAACATTTTTTATTGAAGTTAAATTGGCTGCAGTAAATTACACACATTTAGAGTGCACAATTTCATGAGCTTTGGCACTCCCATGAAACCACTACCTCAATCAAAAGAGTGAATGTATCCATCACTCCCCAAGTTGCCAAGGGATACTTCATAATCCTTCTATCCTTCCATTCTCCACCCCCCACCCCATCCAAAAGCACTCAATGAATGTTTGGCACTATAGATTCCTTGGCATTTTCTCAAATTTTTATTAAATAGAATCATATAGTATGTACTATTTTGTATCTGTTTTCTTTCTCTTAGCATTATTATTTTGAGATCCAGCATGTATTAATAGTTTATTCTTTGCTATTGCTGAGTAGTATTCCACTGTGAGGGTATATCATAATTTGTTTATTCATTCACCTGTTGATGGGCATTTGGTTTTTTTCCAGTTTGGGGATATTACGTGTAAAGCTGCTGATTATTTGTGTACATATATGGGCCCAAGTTGGTTAAATCTCTAGAAGTGTAATGGCTGGAATATATGCTAAGTATGTGCTTTATTTTTTAGGAAACTGGTAAGCTGTTCTTCAAAAGTAGTAGAAACGTTTTACATTTTCACTATAGTGTGTGAGAGCTCTAGGCTTGGTCTTAGTGGGAATTTCCCAGTCCAATCGCATTTTAGTGGGATTTTCCCAGTTTAGTCTAGTGAACATCAAGCACCCACCACAGGCTGAACACTATTTCAGACTTGTTTATATATGTTGAATTTTATTTTCTAACAACTCCAGGAGATTGAAATAGGCATTTTACTCCAGTTTTTAAAGATTATGACAATAATAGAGTTATTAATACAATTAAAGAGTTATGTGCCCTACTCAAGGTCACATGGCTAATAAGAGGGCAGGGCTGGGAGTGGAACTCAGGCAGACTAATGCCAAAGCCTATGTCTGCTGGGAGTGCTCTCTGTGAGAGCCATCCAGACAGGAGCTTCTTGGATTTGCCCATATTCTTTAGCTCTTTCAATATAAAAGTAATATATGCCTACTAAAGAAAATGTGAAAAACACAGAAAAGTAGAAAAGAATTATAAAAAAATCAGTCTTATACCTATCACTGAAATATCACCATTATATTTTTGAATCATTCCTTCTAAAATACTTTATTGACTTTCTACCTCTTTCTTGTCTGAAATACTGATTTTGATGGAGTTTAAAATTATTTAAATGATAACCATATTTACATGCCAAAAGGAAACAAACTGATGTGCAAGACAGGCTTCAAGGGGCAAGGATTTTTTTCTTGCATCTTCACTGATATTGTCCTAGAGCAGTGCTTGCCACATGGCAGGTGCTCAGACCACATCTGAAGAATATATTTAGTTCATCTGCTATAATCTGTATTTAGGAGGTTCTACTGAGCACAGATTTTCAATCCCTATATATGTTTTATTTTTTTAAATTTTAGCCTTTGCTAATTGGGTATTGAAAGATGTCAGTTAACTCACTTGCCAGCAAGATGGTGTTTCTAATAACATATTTCCCTCCTGGCTGTCACAGCAGGTAGTTGTTTGAAATACTTGAAGGCTTTTAATCCCATTGAAGGTGTTTTCGGTCACCAACTTGCTGGCTAAACTATATATCTGGCAGTATTACAGAGACCCACATTAACCCTGTCAGTTTTTCCAATTCCCCTGGAAGGCCTGCACGTTAGAGAAGGCTCAGTCCAGGTCAGGGAAGTGGTGCAAGAATAAAGCATCTCCAGAGAAACTGCCGCCTTAACACGATGTCAGGTGAGGCCCCAGCCGCCTGCTTTCAGCACCGCTGTGGGTGGTTCTGCGTCTGCTGTCTGTGTCCCACCTCAGCTCATGCTGTGGGCAACCCTCAGCTTTCCTGCTTCAGATTTTCTCTGAAGCCTCTTGTTACGGGGTTGAATTGCAATCACACCTTCTTCTTACCCCAAATTCATATGCTGAAGTCCCAACCCCCAGTGCCTCAGAATGTGACCTTCTTTAGAAACAGGGTCATTGCAGATGTAATCAGATAACATCAAGTCATGAGGGTGGGCCCTGATTGAATATAGATGGCATCATGAGAAAGAGAAATTTGGACAGAGATCGTCATGGGGAGAATACTACATGAACACGAAGATAGCCACCTACCTGACAAGGAGAAGAAGCCTGAACACATGCTTCCCTCACAGCCCTCACAACCAACCAACCCCACCAACACCTTGACCAAATTCTGGCCCCCAAAACTGTGAGGAAATAACTTTTGTGGTTTAAGCTGTGCAGTTTGTAGTATTTTTTTTTTTTTTTTTTTTGCAACATCTCCAGCCACCAATGTACCTCTCCTCTCAGGGAAAGCCCAAATTAACAATGGGTGCATCCTATTTTGGTTGAGGTCACAGCACCTAGAGAGGGTGGAATAAGAGCACTTTGGTAAAGCATCACCTCTGAGAAGTCTTTCCTGACAACCCCCAGCCTCTCAAAGGTTGACTTGCTGTCCTCTGGGCTTCCACTGTCCTGTCACGTTGCTGTCACAGCTACTGAGACACATTCGCACATATTTGTTTACATGTCTCTCACTTCCAAAACATAGTTTGTGTTTTTCTTTTAGTAGCTACTCAATGAATGCTTGTTGAAGGGAGGAAGAGAGGGAAGGAAACTGTATTAATCAGTTTTTTTAAATCAGAGCCTCATGATCCAATCGTTTTCCAAAAGCATCATCGCTGAACATTGTTGCACTGGGGACCATGCCTTAAACACATGCACTTTTGGGGGACACTTCAGATCCAAATCGTGAAAGAAACCCTTCTAATGAGAGAGTATCATGTATATGATTACATCTCAGCCTGGAATTGGAATCTCATAGGGTGTGAGTGCGTCCCCAAAAGTTTCATGTGTTGGAAACTTGGTCCCAATGTGGTGCTATTAGTAAGTGGAACCTTTGAGAGGTGAAACCGACTGGGAGGTTATCAGGTCCCTGGGGGTACTACATGGAATGAGTCAGTTATTGTAAGAGGGGGTTACTATAAAAATAGCAAGATTGGCCATTCCCCAGTCTCTGGCCATTCCCCAGTCTCTGGTTTCCTGTCTCACCATATAATCTCTCCCTCTCACACAAGCTGTCAACATTTTGATGTCCACAACATTGTGACATAGCCATGAGAAACCTTACCAGAAGTTGAGCAGATGGGGATGTCTGATCTTGGGCTCTGACTCTGCAAAACTGTGAGTTAAATAAATCTCTTTTCTTTATGAAATAAATTATCTCATATTTTGTCACAACAGCAGAACATGGACTAATCAACGATGTTTTAAAAAGACATTTATGTATGAGCTCCATCCCTCAGAGACTTTTATTTATGGGTCTGAGTGGAGCCTGAGTATCATTATTTTTAAACACATCTCTGTGACTCTAATGTTCAGACAAGGCAGAGAATCACTGATATGATGGAAAAGTTGAAAGAACAATCAGAAAGCCTGCTTTGGTTTTGGTTTTTCTCTTTCTCTCCTTTGTTTCTGTTCTACACGAGTCACATAAGCTACAGCAAGTTGTATAACACAGATCCTTATTTTATCTTATTTTATTCTTTGACATCTCTAAAACTATAACAGTATAGGCACCTCAGAGGTAGCAGATAAACTGGTAGATGACAATAAGACCATGTATTTGAGCTTATTTGATCTGTATGGTGATAGTCATGTCTAAAGCCACATAAATTGTTATTAAAAATTCTTATTTTTAATAAGGGAAACTGAGTGGACATACTAATAAGAGAACTATGTGTATCTGGTGAATAAAAATAATGCTTCACACCACTAGTTAGCTACTAGCTGAGAGGAGCTCCCTATGCAATTTCACCATATATGAGGATATTAGATACAAACTTACCTCCACAAAAATATGAAACTAGCAAGGGGTGAGGAATCTGAATGTTCTAACCTTGCATGCACAATTGAAGAAGCTGAATCTACTGCAACTCACACATCCCAGGAGGGAGCCTGAACAGCAGGACAGTCTGATTCACTGGGGTGGCCAAGCCAAGCCTATGACACTGCCCTGAGACCCTCACTTTGACCTCTCTCCTCCTAATTGTGCATTCCCCGAGTACAGCATTATCTGTGGCCATGTGGCCTCTCATGATGCCGTCACTCTGTTCTGAAATCTAGTTTAGGTGATATTATGGTTTCTGGGCAAAATGCCCACTTCCCTGAGGACTTTCAGAAGTCAATTTAAAAGGCCAGGAGTCACATTAATGAATTGAGGTAGGGAAAGGGAAGAGATGCACATTTGAAAGGTAATTCACTTTTTTAGGAACTTTAATTTACCTCTTTCAAGAAGTGAAGATTTGGCAGCAAGTACAAAGTAGAAAGTGGAAACATTATGGGCAGCCCCTTACATGTTCACTGTTAGAGAAAAGCTTCCCTGTGAAGTTTCATGACAGCCAGAGAACCTAAGGACTTTAGACTCCTAGGCTTGTCCTTGGGGTGCTCACTTTTGTGGGGAAGTCCTCTGGTGATTAGAAAACAGATGACAAAAGGACTTTCCATTCATTGGAGGTAGAATCATTTATTTGAGTGATTAAGATGTAAGAGCAAGACTGTCTCCTGAGGTGAACATATAACTCTCAGACTGGAGGAAAAATACATGGGGTTCATTCAAAATTCCCAGAAAGGCAGGGAATTACATCTCTGAAACCTGATTCAGGCTGTGAAACCTATGAAACAGGCTGATGAAGCAAAGCTTCTCGAATAGCTCTTTTCTTCTGTCGGTGTCTCGGGCAGAATCAGGAAGACCTATCTTTAGTGTTCTCTGTTGCCATATTCCTGTGGTTCAGGAGTCAAACTGCCTTCCCTGCTAAGATGCCCTCACCTAAGGCTCAGGTCTGACTGCCAGTGGCCCCAATAGGAAGAGGAAACCATCTGGGACTACCTGACTTATTGATGCAATAAGGAGCCACCTTGTTACCCTGCAGAAGTTTTTTTTCATTGGTGCCTAAGTGCCTTTAGGAATTTTTACAGATCATATAGGACTTTTCTTGGTCTGGCCAAAAAACCATTATGTCACTCTAGCCGTGAAGGAAGGTTTATTGTACTGGCAAGGAGATGCCAGCAGGAGATAGTCCTTGAAGTGTTTCCTGAAGCACTTCAGGTAAGACTGAAATCAGTGAGGTATTGAGAGTTGTGGGGTCAACGTTTCATGCAACTGTGCTGATACCAGCATTCTCTAGTGGAGATGAAATTAAAATTAAGACGAGAATTCTAAGTTTGGATTGTATGCCTCAGCCTACTGTTTCTCACTAACAACCCTATTAGCCATCTAGGCAGAACCATTATTTGGCTCAGGACTTAACCTATTTTTTGCAGGATATTTAACATCCTGTCTCTGTCCTCTAAATGCTTGTTCAGCTACAGCTACCCCTCCCCCTATCTGAGTCAGTGTAGCAACTTGCATCATAGAGGTGAAGACCATATGACCTATCCCTGGAGGACCGGTGCTGTGCTGGAGATTGCTTTATTCCAATATTCTTTCTCTTCTTCCTAAAACATATGACTACTGACTTTCAGGTAAGCAACTGGCTGCCCAGTTAGAGGCTACATTTGTCAGCCACCTCTCAGCTTTGTGCAGCTGTGATCACACAAAAGTGATGTATGTCCTTCCAGCAATGCTCCTGCAAGAGAAATGGATATGGGCTCTCCCGGCCTTTTCTCCTTTCCTGCTGGTAGGAGAGTGATAACTACAGGGTTCTCCTTGAGTCAGAGATGGAAGCCTGGTGTTGAGGATCACTGAGCCACCTCTGGCCTCTGGCTTATTCTCTGAGAAAAAATACATTTCCTGGTTAAGCCACTCCATTTTGGGGTCTCTTCCTTCCAGGAGCTTAGCTTCTATCTTAGTTAATCCTATTCCTTGTTCTAATTTCCCAAGAGAAACAGGGTCTTTGGGGTCTAGGGGAGAAGAGAAACCCTGCTATGAAGCTGCAGCTCCTCAACCCTGAAGGACAGCGAGAATGGGGACTTGACCGCAAGGTTAGCCTCTCAGTGGTAGCAGGTCCAGACTGTCTTCAGCACAGTTCAGATGCATACAGGGCTCCCTACAGCTGCTCAGGGAAGAAAAGAGGATTTCTGTACTTTTTCTGTCTGTTTAAGGTGCACAGTCAATTACAATCAGCTTGACAGCATGAGGATAAATCCATTTCATAGTGAGGCATCAAGATGGAGTCTGCTTACACTGGTGCCTAATGCTATTCCAGGAGGCATGTGGCCCCCAAATGGCTTAGTGCCTGCTCTAAGGACACTGGTCTAGTGGTTGCTTTGATCTTCTTAGAAAGAACAGGCTCTGCCCAACCTCAACTCCTGCTAGACCTATCCTTACCTAGTAAGACAAATACTATTCTCTAAGCTCTAGCCTTCAGAGAGGCTGAGAAGTAATACACATGTACTTCCTCTAAAGGGAGATCTTTGGGGTTTTTTTTTTTTGGGGGTACCAGGGATTGAACTCAGTGGTACTTGATCACCGAGCCACACCTCCAGCCCTATTTTGTGTTTTATTTAGAGACAGGGTCTCACTGAGTTGCTTAGCACGTTGCCATTGCTGAGGCTGGCTTTGAACTCAGGATCCTCCTGTCTCGGCCTCCCAAAGTGCTGGGAGAGATCTTTGACATTTAAAAGGATCAGATTCACGAAAACATTCTTACCTGGGGGAGATGTGGAAAGAGAGGATCTAGCTAAATGCAAGGGAAAAGGATCAATGTGGGATTAGGATGAGGGAGGGGCAGGGATACTCTGCTCTTCTGGCAATGGGAGGGGCCCCAAAGAGTAAAGAGGAGGGGGCTGGATCCTTCTACCTGCTTTACTTAGAGTTACTAGAAAGAGGAAGATTAAGAAAACCTGGTGAGGACAGGAGAAGACATGGATGAGGAAGTTAAGCCTATTGGGAAAGAGCAGGTGAAGGACTGTCCCAGGTAAATGTAACATTCTCCCATTTTTGGACAGTACTGTCCCAGGAGGAGGGAGCAGCATGACCACCTACTGGTGTCTCCTGAAGCAGAGCTGGCTTGATCTTGACAACCAGATTTTAAGCCCAGTAAAATCTGAGAGTTGTGAAAAAGAAAAGGGGACTTTGGAGTCCCATGGCTCCAAGGACTCTTCACCAGCCTGTGGTCAGAGAAGAGCAAGGGCTACAACTTATCAGCAGGTGGGCAACAGGCATTGCTTTGCTAAGCCTGGAGCTTTTTAAAGCCCTGTGCAGTGTGCATGCAGTTGCTTAGCACAACAGCCAAGAGTCTGCCCTTTCATCTTTGGAGAGATACAATCAGCAACCTGACAGAATTCTGGCAGAAGCAATTAGCTCATGAATTAGTTATCAAATATCTCATGCAGCCAAGGTCTTGAGGGTGCTGATCTGCATACTTTCCCAGGAACTTGGGGACAAAAGGGAGGCCACTTCCTTTAATTTGCATTAAGGACTTTAGCCAATCTGTCCATTCCCCTCTACGACCTCCTGCCCTACACATACAACACCTCCTCCTCCACCATTACCCTGGACCCAGAGAAGTCTCTTCCCTCACCTCCTCTGTCAAATCACCCTCTACCTTTTGCAGCTCATCCCTCACCACCTCCTGCTACAGCCACACTGGTCTTTTTCTTGGGTACTGGAGATTGAACTCAGGGCTACTCGACCACTGAGCCACATCCCCAGCCCTATTTTGTGTTTTATGTAGAGACAGGGTCTCACTGAGTTGCTTAGTGCCTTGCCGTTGCTGAGGCTGGCTTTGAACTCGTGATTCTTCTGTCTCAGCCTCCCTAAATGCTGGGATTACAGACTTGCACCACGGTGCAAAGCTCACACTGGTCTTCTTACTATCTCTTTGCCTGGGTGATTCAGATTCCAGATATTTACACTTGCTGATTCCCTCAGACAGGCATGCTCATTTATATTCCTCAGCATACCTGGCTCCCTCTCTTTCTTCAGATCTCTGCTCAAGTGTCCTCTGATTATAAGGGAGGACTTGCCTCATCCCCTTCTTCCTGTGCACCCTGGGAACATCCTTGTTCCTCCCCCTAACACTCATCACCACTGTTTTACAATATATTTGTTTGCTTGTTTACTGTCTGATTCTCTGCATTAGAAATGAGTACTAAAAGGGCAAGCACTTGCCCTGTTTTGATATTTTCCTGGTTGAATGAAGAATCTGTAACTCAAAAGCCAAAGAAAACCAATGAAGATCTGAATCCCCAGCAAGCTGTCACGATTTCTACATTCTAAGAAATAAAGACAATTCTACCTTCAGATTGTTTACTCAGCAAGTATCTCTTGTCCCTCACATTTATTCAGCTGCCAAGCTGTATAGTTTCTCCCCTGGAACACCTTCCTTCCTTCTTCCCTCCCTCAATCAGTGAATGCCTACTGACTACTCACCTTCTAGGTCCCAGGTATTGTCTCTCAGGTTTCTCTTTGCTTTTCTCACTACTGTCTCTCCTGGTGAAACCTCACTACTTTCTCCCTGGCCCAGTATAGAAACTTCCTAACGCTCTTACTGCCTCCTTGGCCTCTCCTTCCGTTCATTCTGTTGGATGCTGCCTGATGAACTTCATTTCCTTTCCTGCTCAAAATTCTACAATGGCTCACTATTTCCTGTTGTGTCAAGGACAGATTACTCTTCCCGGTTCTGATGGCCGGCCATAAAATCTCAACCTACCCATGAACTCTGTCTTCTACTATTTCAGAATATATGCTTCAGCTAAACTGACTCACTCATTCTTTTTTGAATGTGCTTCCAATTCTGAAAACAACACAAATCCTCTCTGCCCAAACTCTATATTCTAATGCATTCTTAAATGCCACCCCAGTGCACTTTCTTACCCAATGTAGACACTCTCATTTGTGAACTCCTATGACTCTATGTTTATACCTCTCTTTAAACATCTATAGCCTTTCCTGAGTTGTAGTTATCTGCAGAAGTTCCTTATCTTACCCAGTAGAGAACTCTGGAGAGCTAGGATTGTAGCTCATTCATCTTTCTTTGCCAGGTCACAGCTAAACTAGAATCTTGCTTAGTATACATGCTTACTCACTATTTGTTGAACTGAATTTATTTTTAAAATTAAAAAAAAATTTTTTTTAGTTGTAGATGGACACAGTATCTTTATTTTATTTATTTATTTTTATGTGGCGCTGAGGATTGAACCCAGTGCCTCATGCATGTGAGGCAAGCACTCCACCGCTAAGCCACAATCCCAGCCCCTGAACTAAATTTATTTAAAAAAATTTTTTTAATTTTTATTTGTTATTTATTTATTTGGTGCTGGGGGTTAAATTCAGGCCTTGAGCCCATGCTAAACATGCACTCTACCACTGACCTATACCTCCAGCCCCTGAATTGAAATTTTAAGCACAGAATATTGCACCATGCCAGGTGTTCAAGGGAATGTAAATGAACAGGGTGTGGTGTTTACTTTATAGGAATTGACTAATTACAGAGATAAGATTGCTTACATAAAATTGTAATTTTTTTTCATGGTGCCAAGAATCAAACCCAGGCCCTCATGTATGTTAAGCATATGTTCATACCCCGACCTCAAATTAAATTTTTTTTATTCAATTTCACTAAGTAATTATTGAGTATCTACTGCATGTGAAGTATAATACAATACAGTATGTAATGGCCAATGAGTGAGGCAGAAACCAAAAACCAAATAAGGCAGATTCTAGGTGTACATGTATACCTGATTTAGCTATCCCTAACACTGATTAAAATCTAACTTTTGGTTGGATGAAGCAAGAAATGATAGACATACCCGGTGATGCTGCATGTTCCAAGTGGCCCAGCTGGGGCTGTTTGGTGATTCTGTAGATCAATTCTGCAGGTTCACTATCCTGGTCAGTGGCTGAGAGCTGTAGAGTGGTGATTTTCTTCACTGAGTTTTCATCCAAGACCAGCCCTTTATTTGTTATGATCACTGGTGGGGATTTGTCCTCTGAAAATATCAGAGATAATGATTTGAAATGAAATCTTTTCAGCCTCCTTTCTTTAGTCCTAGGCCTGCTAAGCAGGGTTAAGATCAAAGCAATCCTCAAGCAGTCCTTCAGAGGCTTCACGAGGGGGCCAAAGCTATGCAACTGTTATACAGGTGGTATGATTTTCAACTTTCATGCTGGCAAGATGAACAGAGAATTCAAGCTTCAAAGTGACCACAGTGTAAACTACATAACTTCAGAACTGCTGAAGTATTTTTGCATTGGAAAACCTCACACCCCCTTACCTAAAACACTGATGGAAAATGACTGGTCAATCAATTTGTTGCCTTCTCCATCAACCACATCAAATTTAAAAGCAAAACTCCCACCAGGTTCTCCTGTTCCATGACTGAACTCTATCTGCCCTATAAAAAGGAAAAAAAAAAAAATCAAGATTTGTTATTAATGTTTTCTGCCCTTATTTCTGGAGCAAGAGGGGACTTCAACTGGTATTCACACCAATGAATCACTTTGATACCACCTTTGACATTTTAATCTGAAGTTTTCGTTTCCTCCCTTTCCTCTCCCACCATGGACTTGCTCATACCCAAAGACATCCTCATAACAAATTCGCTTCAAGTGACATTTCTTATGGCTGAAGCTTGGCCTTTTTAAAAGACATTTCTTATGGTTGAGGCTTAGCCTCTAAGGAGATCTCATGACAAAACTGCCCATGTGCAAAATGTGTACCAACCACACTCACATCACTTGGAGTGGCCCTGCTATTTATCCCTATTGCAAAGCAAGAGGATGCTGCAGCCCCTGTGTCACAGTTCTTCACTTTCCACTGCCCCATACCTGCAGTAATGTGGGCTATACCCAGCAGAAAATAAATAGATAGGCACACAAATAAACTCCACACAGAGGTGTAAAGGATCCAAAGGGAGAAGTATAAGGCATTACATTTTTGTTAACCCACAGCATCGTTTGTATGTACCCATCAATGTAATTAAACCTCTGGGAATAGGTGTCCCATCTCATTTTTTACCAGGAGACACAGAGGCATGGGATAATTAGGGAATTCCTATCCCTTTGTCCATTCCTCTCCCTTCACTGAAGCACAGACAGATCCAATGAGAATTTAGTTGCTGTCAAGTTTAGGTGTTTGTGCCTGGGCAGGACCCTTGTTTCTGCTCTTCAGGGGCACAGTTCTATCTCTAAAAGGAATTGCACATCATCACATGGCTTTGGAAAATTTTTCCCTCAAAGACTAACTTTTTCCCCTTTTACACCCCCTGAAAGCACTGTACAGTAACTACATAGCATTTAACATTTATGCCTTCACATTACATCAGCATTTCCTGAAGGAGGGATGAGCCATGTAATTTTCCCTGGGCAGCTCCGATTTATGCCCTTCTATTTTGCTTAGTTCATTAACTTGTGCTCTTTGGGGAGCTGAAAAGAGATATAAATTGCTCACCTAAGGAAGGCATAATTTTCACCTTAATCCATCCCAATTCACTTCTTTTTTTCTTTTTGTCTCTCACACACACTTTTTAGCATCATAGCAAGTCAAAATGACTTTTTTCTCCTCCATAATTGCCTTCAATTTAATTAATGCTATATCAAAGCTGCACATTTTTTTTTTTTTGCCAAGAACGATAACTCTTCTCTTTCTTTTTCCTCTTTTTTTTTTTTTTGACAACAGCAACAACAAAAAATTGAAATCAAGAGAAAAGAAGCTATAACTAAATTCTTATTCAAAACAAAGTATGCATGGTTTATTGCCACAGGCTACCAGGGATTTAACTTCCACTTTTCTACTGTGGGCACAGTCCATGGAAGCCTGGGTAGGCACAGAGAACTTGCTGACCTTGGTTAATGTCGGCCTGGGTAAAACTTCGGATGGGACCTTTCACAGAGATTTGCTCTAGGTTGTCATGCTTAACCCTCTGCAGGCGCCCTGTGCCTGGATCTTCCTTCATGATGTACATAACCTGACGGTCATCTGAGTCAGTGTCTATCACTTTCAAGTGCTGTTCTGTGATGCGTGCTACAGACCCTGAAAATGAATGGAAAAGAGTAGGTCATTCTCCATTGCTTCCTTCAAATGGCATGTCAAATGATTTCAGGAGACTAGAGGCTAAATTATCCCACCTTTTGGAGGCCACGATACCAGACTTCCTCTTCTCAGTTTCCAGATGAATAAAGTTTAATTACCCTAAATAAAGCAGTCTCTTAAACTTAGATCTCAGCCCTTTTTCTCTTATCCATTTTTATTTTCCCAAGACTCATTCTATTCATTGGCCTATCAGTTAGTACCTGGATCTATGTAACAACTCCTAGTTCTGTGATGCAAATAACTTTCAGATCCATGATGAAATCTGCTTGGATTTAATTTAGTTACTGTCTTGAGGATAACCAAATCAGGAAAGAAAAAAAAGCTTCACATAAACTCATAAACATATCTGAGATGCTGTTAGATGGAATTGTCAAAATCAGTTTTCTGAAGACAGGAGAAACTGAGTATCAGGAGCAGGGTGAACTGCTGCACAGGTGCAGGGCTGGAGGCCAAGCACTCCCTACTGGAAAATACCTCTTCTCAAGCTCTTCCCCTTTTACTTTCCTGTCCAGCCATTTTCTCATATTAAAAAATAGTAAATTCCAATAAAGTAGACCCTCCTCATTCATGTGTCATGATTCCTGGATTTTGGAGTGGCAGTGCACCAAAGGCCTTGAACATTCCTGCATGTTCTTGCTGGATAATGCCTCTAATGCCTAGCCTTGACCACTTTATTCAGACCATCTCTTAGCAAATAACCTTGAGGGATGAGGTACCATCTTCCTCTGGGACAAAGGTCAGACTCTTTTGCTATGATATGGACAGTTCTCCAAGCTCAAAGTTCTTCTCCTATAATACACCACACTGCATGTGAAGGCATCCGTGTGGGCCATCTGCATCACCCCCATGGGATTTGAAGGGTAGAGGGAGCCAATGAAAACCTGTTGATGTCCATGCTGCCTGCGGTACAGTACTGTGAGTAAAAAAGTTTGTTTCTGATGGAGGAATCTTGTGTCCTCTATCAGCAGCCATGAAACAGTAACAGGCTAGCAGGTTATCTTGTAAGCAGGGTAAAGTTCAATTCTAGACTTGATATGTGGGACTTCTGGGAATGCTTAAAGTTTTAAATACTATCATACCATATATAATTCAATACTGGGTACATGTGAAACTAAGAATAGACAACAGAATCCTAGCATGTGGAGACAGGCTAGCAAAAGGCTCACTCCCTTGTTACTTAACTCCCTACTGCAGAGACCAAGACCAATAACAGTTGCAGGTCCTTCAATGTTGCTAGTATATGGCAAAATTATGAAAGTTAGATACTGGAAATCATATTTAATGATTGTCAGTTATTTGCATAGTCTATTTTAATACATGATCCCTCCTCCTCCAAACTGTCCTCCCGTGACTTTAAAAAAAATAAGCATCTTGAAAAGTTTGTTAGATGTCTTTTGCTATTTTTGCTGAACAGAAGTAATGCTTCAGGAAACCTGGGCCTAGGAGTAGTTGGATAAATTAAGATTTCTGAGGACCCTAAAAATACTATAAATTCTTTGCAAATTTTTCTCAAATTTACAGAGACATCTGGTCCAAGGAGTTTCAGAGGCTCACATTTGTCATGCACAATTCTTAGTATCCCTAAAACAACAGTTTCCCAAAACTCTAGTCTTCCTGAGTACTGAATAGCTAGTTTCAGATCTACCCACAGCACCAACATGGAAAGAGGTACTGGACACTGGCCAAGAAGGAAATGAGGATGGAAGAAGCAAGGCCACCCTCCTGTTCTTCTGTGGTACCTGCTGAGAGCTGTAGGCCTCGGTTCACAGCCAAGCGGGGGGTGTCACTTGTGGGCAGTTCTATGTAGATCTCCATCCTCCCTGTGTCCACATGGAGGCCATCAGTGAGTGAAAATCGGAACTCATCCACTGCTACACCAGAGTTACTAGGCATGTACCCAATCAGCCCGGCCAGGATATCCTGGTAGGTGAAGGAGGAACCCTGGGCTAAAACTGTCCCATTCTCTAGAGGCTCAGAAGCAATAAGTCTCCGGAGTAGATGACCTGAGGAAGGAAATTTTAAAAAAAGACAAAGAAGCAATGGTAGAATATATATGACACCAAAACCTTGTCCACTTATGCCAACCAGTATGAACTTGGATAGAATACCAGACCCCTCAGAGACTCTTGGTGGCAACAACTTAGCATTTTATATGTAAGCACAGGCTGTCCTCATCTATAAAGACAAAGTCCCCTTTTTCCTGGTTAAAAAAAATCTCTTAAAAAGACACAAATGGATGGTGCAATATAGCAGCTTAGGAATCACATCTCCCTCCTGAATTCAAATTCACTTCATTATCTAAACTTTATTTTTCCCTTCTGCAAAGTGAAAATAGCAGTCTTCACTCACTGCCTTTCTATTAGGCCACGTGGAGTGGAAGATGGGAATACGTTTTAAATTCCTCTTAGATCCTGAAAGACACTAAGCATCTTTATATTGAGGCTTATGTCTCTGTTTTTCAAGGATCATGTATCCTGATGGGACAGTTAAAGTGCTTCATTAATGAAAGTGAAAGTAAATGAAGACAAGCTAAGATGCAAAGGCCAACTGCCTCTTTTGTTAACCCCCCATCAATAGCAAAATTTCATTTTGAAAGCCCAGCAGGTGTTACATAGATTGAGACACACTGCTCTGCTCCAGAGCTTTAGCTAATACTTGGGTGATGAAGCTCAGAAATAGGTGAGTAGAAGATCCCCACAGTACCTTCTCCATCTGGTTTAAAACAGGAAAAGTACTCATTTTTGAAAGGGAAGAAGCTCATAGAGAAATCTAGCATGCTAAGAAGCTACAGGAGATGGCTCGAGATTATCTACCAATGCCTACTCTGAAAGAGGAGATGCAAATACTGAAACCTGTTCTGCTTGAAGTTACACAGCAAAGCAAGAAAACAGCTGAAATTAAATGTCAGAGATACCAATTACTTAGGATTCAGGCTTTTTAAACAATCAGCATCTATCCTGACTCCAAAGAATATTAGCTAGCTGTGAATCTGATTATACTTTGATGCAAATAATGGACTATATATAGGAAAGGCAAAAGAATAACCAACTGAAATCTATGTGCTTATTTTAATAACCCATCAGGCACCTCAATTAAGAAGCTTTCTACAGCAGTTTGTATCCTACCGTGGCCAGGCTTTTTTGTCAATACAAAAATCAGCTCATTATCTGGGGTGTCCAGGTCTTGCAGACTCAGAGAAGAATTGCTTATCACCACTCCAGTGCTCAGCTGTACTCCAAGGGGCTGCAAGGTCATCCTGGGAGGCTCATCGTTCTTCCTCTGAGTAAAGCATAAAATATTCAGTCTCACACAGACATTGGTTTAAGAAGAAAGAAAAAGTACATTATTCAGAGAAAGTATCATTATCACTGTTGCAGAAACTTTCACTATCAAAATAGCATTTAAACTGTTACCATCTTTACCTCCTAATCAAAATGATTAGTTTGAAAACAGAGACAAAAGAGAAAGCCATATAAACAACATATCTCTTTGAAAAGAAGCATTCTGGGGAAAAAACCCAAAACTTCCAAGATATCTTCCATAGGTATAATAAGCATTTCTTCTAGACCAGAACTATGGACATAAGTTTTGAGAAGCACAAGTATACTTTGGGGATCAAGAGATTTACTATTTGAATTATTACTATTGGAACTCAAAACCATCTTTAAAAACTCTAAGCATGTCACAGTAGCCATAGAAAGACACCATATTTTCGACTGTGACTTTCTCATGCTATCTCTCAACCCCCATTCACTAGTGTCCCTAAAGATTCCTGAAAGTGCCATTCGGTTTATATTCCCAAGGCAGAGGGTATTCTATTCAGAGATTTATCTTTTCTCTCTCTTCCTGGGGTGGTAGGGAAAGACTGTAGTTGCTCAAATGAAAACATGAATACAGGATCAAGGATTACATTTCTTTGATGTTGCAATAGAATGAACAAATGCATTAAAATATAAGAAAGGGTAAGTGTGCATGCAGAGCCACACACATATGCATGCCTATATTTCAGAGAAAACTAGGCATATGTTGGTTTTCATCTAAAGTGGGACTGGCAAGGCCCACTCTCACAAACTGTTTTCACACAGGACGAATAAATTTTATCCTGAAATGGAAATTCAGATTTCCAACTCAGACCTTCCCCAAATGCCAACCTTAATTCCATAAGCTTGCCGAAGGTCAGGGTTATGTTTTAGAATTCAAAGTCAAATTCAATCTTTGCTTTTGAGTCCATAAAAAGAAATCTAGTGATAAGATACTAGGTGGCCAAAGGCTCGGACTTTTCCAAGTTCCAAAGTCATTACCTCAATGGTGATATTGATGCTGTGAATTTCCGAACGACTGGCTCCATCACTCACATAAAAACTAAAAATGTCATGTGTTGGCTCAATGCTTTCATGAACACTCTGAAAGTAGTAAATGTAGTTTTCCAAGACATCTTGAATAGGGAATGATGCCTCTAGGTCACTGGTAGCTTCAGGGCCAAAACGATCACCTGCATCAACATCAAGAAGAGACTTTTACCTTGATTTCATTGATTGCTGCTTACTAGACTCAACTGGAAAATGAGACATTCTTTTCAACACAAGATGAAAATATGCTTGTGGACAACCCTAGGAGAGAGGGCCAACACAAGACCAGGAATTAGAAGACTTGGGATCAGATTCCAGTTTCCCTATTTCTCATCTATAAATGGATATGCCTGCCCTGCTGACTCCATAGGTAATCAAATGAGATGACAAATGTGAAAAAACTCAGAGAGTTGTTATTTTATATAGCACAGAGTCACTGGTTGTTTTGTTGGGAATCTTTCATAAGTCTTGTGGTATGTAATAATAAAATAGCCAAGATTCTATCTTAAACTCTAGCCAGTTTCAGAACCACTGTATCTGGCTTATCCTGCAAGATAAGCACTCTTTCTCTACATTAAGAAGAAAAACAAACAAACAAAAAAACCATATTTAACTTTTTTATTCAAGATACCTCTCCTCCAGTATGTCTGACCTCTCAGTTTCTTAATGAAACCTTTGCATGTCCAAGCCCAGCCTGTGGGATAGTATACCAGGATTACTATGATGCTCAGGGCCTATTAAGATACCATGACATTTAGGTACAATTTAGGCACTGAGATACTTGGTTCCATTCAGAACTCAGATGCTGCTATGTTTTGGATAAGTGTTTCCCAAAGGCCCATGTGTTAAAGACTTGGTTTCCAGGCTGTATGCTACTGGAGGTGGTGGAGCCTTTAAGAGGTGGAGCCTAGTGGGTGGTCTTGCAGTTATTGGGGGAGTGCTCTTGAAGGGGATGTTAGGATCCCAGCCCCATCTTCTCTCTCTTTTGTATCCGAGCCATGAGGTGAGCAGCTCTGCTACAGCACATGCTCCCTGCCATGATGCAATGCTTCACTACAGACCCCAAAACAAAGGGATCAAGTGACCATGAATCAAAATAAACCTGTCTTGCCGGCGTGGTGGCGGTCACCTGTAATCCCAGAACTTTGGGAGGCTGAGACAGGAGAATCGCAAGTTCAAAGGCAGCCTCAGCAATGGTGAGACGCTAAGCAATGTAGAGACCCTGTCTCTAAATAAAACACAAAATAGGGCTGGAGATGTGGCTCAGTGGTCGAGTGCCCCTGAGTTCAATCCCCCAGGACCAAATAAATAAATAAATAAATAAACCCGTCTTTCTTGATTTATCTCAGGTGCTTTAATAGTAATGGAAAGCTGACTGATACAGATGCTATTCAGGTGCTGAGATTCCCAGTTACCATTCAGAGCTTCACAGAAAGTGCTAGCTCCTATTTCCTCTGCTTCTCATCCCAACCCAAACACTATAAACGGCCAATGGGAAAAATAAGCAATGTCTAAATGATGGATATCTTGTCTTTTACTTGACTGTAATCTGAGCCCTTCTAATTGATTGATTTTAAATTGTTACCACAGTTTTCTTTCAGAGAAAGGAGAAAAAAGAAACCCTGGTGACTTCACACATTTCCTGGATATATATCAACAAAGAAAATAGTAGTTGGCAGATGTGAAAGCAGCAAAGCTTTCCCTTCCCTTCTCTATGATCCTTTGCAAATATCAGATCATAAGCTAAAAGGTTATTACCTTTCTGAATTATAGGCAGGGCCATCTTCATTGGCATTTGGACAGAAAGACTAGAATGAAATTTTTGTTTAAATGATTTGAAAGAAGAAGTTGAGAAATTTTTCCCTTTAATGTGTGAATTTTCGTTACCTTTCTGACTGATTCTTCTGCACATCAGAAAAATAGAGAGATCTATGTGACCAGTGACCCAATAATCATTAGGACATACAGTTCAGGGTTTCCAGAGAGAACTGCTAAAATAAATGTCCAATTTTTACTTTCTCTTTCCATTGATCACTGTAAATAGAGAAAATGTGGCTTCTTTATTTGGGTCAAAAATAGCCTAAGTAAAGCAAATGATGCTCCATAAATATACACACATCCAGGGGCTGGGGGCTATGGCTCAGCGGTTGAGCGCTTGCCTCGCATGCATGAGGCACTGGGTTCGATCCTCAGCACCACATAAAATAAATAAAGATATTGTGTTCATCTACAACAAAACAAAATAAAAAAAAAAAGATATATACACACATCTAATAATGCCTTTTTTAAAATCATTGGAAAACAAATCATGCAATAGGTGAATAGGTTGCTGAAGCTTTAAGCACCAATCCTTACACTTTTTAAAACTGCACTATTTTTTGACATGAATCATTCTTATCAATGTGCTTCCTTGCCTTCTTAAACAGAATCTATTTTATGTGCAAATTAAATAGTTCTTGATGCATTCAGGTTATCATTATGGACATCTACTGCAGAGGTACTTAGGTGGGTCCTGTTCTGTTTGTGCCAGTCCTAAGTGAATTCAGCTTCTGTGACATACCTAACACTACACTCATTCTGTCTCTTCCCTTTTTCTTGGTAAGAAGTAAAAGCTGCTTCTTTTAACAGTTTTTAAGAAGATGTTCTTCTGATCAGCTGGGTTCTGAATTTAGGTAGCTAGTTCCAAACAGAGGCAAAAGCCTCCCCTCCCCTAAGAAGCAAAGGGCAGGGTCCTTAGCTGATGTAACTTGGGATGATGATTTTGCTTCCTTGAATACCTTTTCCTTAATTTAAGGTTCATACCCATGTGACTGCAGAGAAGTGGTTCTTCTCTAAGTGTGTTCCCTGGGCCAGCAGCCATGACATCACCTGTTAGCTAGAGAAAAATGCAAATTGACAGTTTACACCAACCTGCTACAACAGGACCTTTGAGGTTGTTGCCTAGAAAATTGTTTTTGCAAGCCCTCCAGGTGATTTTTATGCACATTAAGGTTTGAGAACCATTTTCTTATGAGGGTGAGTCTTGCTAGAATTTTAACTTCTGGGCCAGTGAGCTACTTACTCCTTTACATAAATACTTGTGCTCCTTCATGTGTTCCAGATAAATGTAAAACAGTGTTACAAAGGCTTAATAAGAAAGAAACCACATGATGGTGGAGGGCCAACATCCTTTTGTGATTTCCCACCTTGTGCATGCTCTATCCCTGCAAGAAATGCCATTTTCCGTCTGCCCATGGTGTCTCCCACGAACCCTTCAAGTTCCAGCTCAAATGCCACTTCCTCAGGCTTTACTGGCTTCCGAAGCAAAAGCAACTGCTTTGTTTTACGTATTCTCTTAGAGCTTTTCTCCTTTCCCTAGCAGGCATTTGTCATTTATCATAATTGATCAATCTCTGTACCTGTCTCAAGGCAGGGTCTATGTTATTTAGCTGTACATCCATCGTATCTAACACAAACATTTGTTGAAACAAACCTAATTCAGTGATAAGCAAATCTGAGTGCACACACTGAAAGGTAAGATAGGGAAGAGTTCCAAGAGTTTGGAGAGGAAAATATGACTAGCTTAAATGAGTTTCCAGTCGCCAAGCTCAAATCCCAGGCACCACGCTGACCACAGACACCTGCAGTCCATGGTCTCTCTGTGGGAGTTACTAGCTGCACGTCAATTAGAGCCAAGTGCTGGTGCTCAGGAATCTCATTGCTGAGGCAGCCACATAGCAACCTGCCATGAGCTGTCTCAACTGCCAGTCATGCTGGGTTTCTGGGGGCTTGTGGACAGTACATGTCTTTTTGCCTCTTCTCTGTGATTAACACCAGTGGGTCTGGGGCAGATGGTAGAGGGGAAGGGATGTTGAAGAGGGTCAGAGATAGACAGTATGCATTTCAATTCATGTCATAGCCATACAAGGAAATGATACATACACTATGGTTCAGCTAAACTGCAGCTGCCTCACAATAAAAGGACAGAAATTTTAATCTCTTTGATATTCAGTTCTGAGGTTTTTCAGAAGCCCCTCTGCCCTCATTGCTAGCATTCCAAACTCTTTTGCCTGACCTATATTATTCACAGCATTATTCACCATCTAACATCTTACCCAATTTTCTCATGTAAGGAGCACAAGCGCAAAGAAATGCCCAGTTGCAATTATACTATCTCACTGGACATAACCAATGGACATTGACTTTCATTGGGTGTAACCAATCACCAGCTCATACCACCAACCTGGAACTGTATTTAAACTGCTTATCCTGCCACATTGGGGGCTTTTGCTCCAAGGACATACTGAGACTGGCCACCTTGATGTCCATCCCAGGATCAACTCTACCATTCCCTGATGTCCAGCAGTTGGCTAAAGAGAACCACCAAAGACAACGTCTGCTCTTTATTTTGTGGGGGTTAGGGGGTACTGGAGATTAAATTCAGGGGCACTCAACAACTGAGCCACATCCCCAGTCCTATTTTGTGTTTTATGTAGAGACAGAGTCTCACTGAATTGCTTAGCGCCTCTCCATTGCTGAGGCTGGCTTTGAACTCGCAATTCTCCCCTCTCAGCCTCCCTAAATGCTGGGATTACAGGCTTGCGCCACCGCGCCCGGCTCAACAACGCCTGCTCTCCGTCTAAGAGAAGTCGCATGGCACCGGAGGTATTTTGGGGCTCATGGTTGCTCTAGGATTGTGTGAATTGCTTGTAGTGTTTAGTTGCCCTAGGAGAGCATGACTTGCTTATAGTGTTTAATTAGTGCGCATTGAATGCTAGTTGGGGTGCTCCAGCACACCCAACACTTTTTGCATTAATTGTTTATATTTGATGATTAATGTGATTGAATATATGCTTGCATTGAAAGACAATCTGCCTCCGAGTAATTATAAATTACACTGCTCATAACATCTCATTATTATCATTTTGTCTCCCTTCACTAGGATCTAAAGCACTTTGAAGATAGGGGTTTTCTTTTGTTCTGTTTACTGGTGTTTCCCTGATGCTTTAAAATGCATGGTCCACAGAAAATGGTGAATTTTTGTTGAATGACTAAAACTTTCCATTCTTTCATCTCATTGAAATGTTTCCATTTCTCTTTAGTTCTCCATCACCAGGTTTAATTGCAATACAAGTTCTCCGTCCACACACCTTTCTTTCCAGATCTCAAATAATTCTACAGCAAAGCTACTGCTATTACCTGTTCCTCTGTTCTCAATGCAGCCATATTTGGGCAACGCACTTAGCTTAATGATGGCATCTCCCTGGAGGTTCTCGTGATCATCAGTCGCAAAGAAATGGTGAAACGAGAGTGGGGCTCTCCCTCCCTCATCAACCTAAGGAAGAAAGAATGCAGAGTCCTTGGGCGGTTGCACATAACTTCAATAAAAAAGAACTGAATTGAAAAGTGCTGCCTGGGGTGACCTTCCAGCACCAATTCCACTTCTGAGAGGAGGCAGATCCTCTACAGACGAGATGAGGAATGTGCACGCTGCTGGAGCCAGGCAATCTTTCAGCGCCTCTCAAAGATACACTCAGACACGATGACTTCCACGTCTCCCTTCAAAGTTGCACTTCATTCAATGATGGATCTGGTTATAAAGCAGCTCTGGCCCATTCCAATCACCCTCCTCAATGTGGCTGCACAACAGGATGGCTGCCTTCTTATAGCATCAACATTCAAATGTCCACAGCCAGAATGATAGATCCAGTCCTCCCCGAGGGTGCCATGAGGGTGACTGTCCTATAGGTGTTACAATCCAGAATAAAAGCCCCATTTATTTCCTTACATTGTATATTTATAGGTGTGTGGGAAGAAAAGGTTCACCATATCTGAAAGTTAATGCTTATCTTAATGTCGAGAAAGAAAATAAATCAGTATAAGTATAAGCAGTTGCTCAAACTACCCTTTTCCTTTAGGGCTCTGTTTTATATGCTAACTCTGCAACATAAGCCTGGTACTTTTTGCTGACCTGCTGGAAATGGTCAAGTCATTCCATTTTGAACAACTCTTGGCTGACTGTAGGAAGACCTATAAATTACAGCATGGGACTCAGGGAATAGAGAAGGTCCTAGCAGTTTCCCCAAGGTGTGGAAATGGAAAAATGGGAAGACTATCAAAACCATTTAGAAACAATTCTGAGTCATGTGACTTTTCAGTTGCTTAACAAAGCCAGAAAAACTCCTGAGCTTTTAACATTATAATATGTACTTAAAGTGGGAAGAGGAAAACGAATTTACTTTTATACAAGCCCTACCGTCCACCAGGTCTATGCTAAGGATGATCCATTCTATCTTATTAATTATCAGAGATTCCCTTTATGTGTAGGAATGGTATTTTTGTGTATGTATGCGTGATACTGGGGACTAAACCCAAGGGTGCTCTACTATTGAGCTACACCCCCAGCCTTTTTTATTTTTGTTTTGAGTCAGGGTCTCATTAAGTTGCCAGGTTGTCCTCAAACTGCGATTTTCCTGTCTCAGCCTCCCAAGTTGCTGGAATTACAGGTGTGTACCATGGTGCCCAGCCAGAATAGTAATATTTTAAAAATAAAGGAACTAAGGCTAAGAAAGATTAAGTAATAGGTCCAAAGTCACTCCGCTAGTAAGTAATAGAGTTGGCACTTAAACTCACTGTTTAGATAATGTCAGTGATGAAGGCTTATTATACTGACCTTCTTCCCCCGGGAATCTGTTACTATTGTTTACATTGATAAATGTCAGCTCGATCTAAGGAGTGACGTCTGTGTTTTAGTTGCTGCCAATGTTAGATTGCGAACTCCTCAAAGATACATTCTACTTCTGTTTTAATCCCAATTGTAACAATATTAAGCACATAAATATTTGTTGACTGCCTTGTGGATAGAATGATTTGAACTTTTGGATATAATTATGTTCATATTTTTTGAAAAACTGATGATTGAAAACCGTGTATTTCTTGACATCACTGCCTAGCTATTTTGGGGGGAGAACATGGCAACCAATTCAGGCAGAAATTCTCTATTTCCATCATCCAGGACTCCAGCTCCCTACCGCACTTACTGCTCATTGATCTGAGAATTGTTTACCGTGATGAGGTCGGCAAAAGCAATGACTGGAGGTGGATTCTTGGCAGGAGTGATTGTGATGGTAAATATCTGATTGTCCAGACGATTGTGGTCCATGTCAGAGACAGAGAAGTAGAAGCTGTCGGTAACCAGATGACCATCTGTCTCAAATATAGCCGAGTATCTACAAAGGCAAAAGAAGACTCAGAATGAGCCATAATAGCAAGCTGGGGAAGTTGAATTTTGTTATTAAAACGGGGCTAGAAACAATGTATTGTTTGAAGGAGTTACAGTCAGTAGCTTGAATATTTTAATACAATTAATAAATACTCTTCTTTTTTTCCCCTGCAGTGCTGTGAATCAAAACCAGTACCTCCCAATGCTAGGCAAGAGCTGTACCACTGAGTGACATCCTGAGCTCAGTTTAATGCAATCCTTAAAAATACAAATAATACAAAGTGGTTAAGTACCTAATGTTTTTGTTGTTGATGTCCTCCATGGTGAAATTGAAAACCTCGGAGAGTTCCTCCACCTCAGATCCTGAGGTCCTTAAGAGAGCACCATACATGGGCAGAGAACTTAACTGAATCCAGATCTCTGAGTCGGGGGAAGAATCATCCTAATCAGGCAAACATGAGTCAGGACATGAAGGCAAATTTGCAGTAGCCAATACTTCCAGCAGTTAAAGATCTGTAGGCACTTCCTTCTCTACTAATGGCAAAAGTCTCTTTCCTTTGTCATAAAGCAACACCATTTCCAACCTTAGTATTTACTTCTCCTAAACTGCCTCTCTGACAATATCTTCTTCCAAGAGTATCTCAAAATAACAGTGGGGAAGTGTACTTCAGGTATGGACCCACTCTATCATTACCATAAAGGCCACACAAAGGTTTGTTCTGATTACAAGTATCTAGTAAAAGAAAAAAACATGGTCAGCTGTAAGTCATCTATCGTAAACCCAAGTGTAGGCTGCTTCTAGAGCTTCTAAGGATAGTTTGTATTTTAGAAATAGTAAAAATTCCACTATTATTATTTTTTCTTTTTTAAACTTATGTTTTTAAAAATTTCACTGGAGAATGAAGAGAGAGGTGTTTTACCATTGAGCTACATCCCCAAGCCCTTTTAATTTTCTATTTTGAGATAGGTTCTCAGTAAGTTGCTCAGGTCTTGCCAAATTGCAGAGGCAGGCCTCAAACTTGGAAATCTCCTGCTTCAGCCTCCGAGTTGCTAAAATTACAGGTATGCACCTCCATGCCTGGAGTAAAATTCTATTATAACATAGAATACAGTGTACAATGACAAAATTCTGTGGTACAGGAAGAACATAAATTCTTTAGCTTAGTTAATGACTCACTTTAATATTCAATGTGGTAAGATTTTGGAAGATAAAGGCATTGGAGTTTTATAGATTTCATTCTATTAGAAATGAATCTGTGGCTGCTTACCCCCCAAGTGGTTCATTGTTTATTGAGAAATAAAACTGGCTTTCTGTGTTTCTACATGCACAATAACCTAATATCTTTTTAAAATTTATTCTTTTAAAATATACATGATAGTAGTATGTATTTTGACATACTATACATACATGAAATATAACTATCCTAATTAGGATCCCATTCTTGTGATTGTACATGATGTGGAGTTTCACTGGTCGTGTATTCATATACGAACACAGGAAAGTTATTCTGATTCATTCTACTATCTTTCCTATTCCCATCCTCCTCCCTTCCCTTCATTCCCCTTTGTCTAATCCAATGAACTTCTATTCTCCTCCCCACCCCACTTGTCCTGGGTTAGCAACCACACAACAGAGAGAACATCTGGCTTTTGGTTTTTGGGACTGGTTTATTTTGCTTAGCATGAGAGCCTCCAGTTCCAACCATTTACCAGAAAAATGCCATGATTTCATTATTTTTATGGTTCAGTAATATTGCATTATATGTATATACCACATTTTATTTATCTATTCATCTGTTGAAGGGCACCTAGGTTCATCCCATAGCTTTGCTATTGTGAATTGAGCTGCTATAAACATTGATGTGGCTGTGTCACTATAGTATGCTGATTTTAAATCCTTTGGGTACATGCTGAGGAGTGGGATAACTGGGTTAAAGGGTGATTCCATCCCAAGTTTAATAACTGAATATCTCTTTATTTTGGTACTGGGGATTGAACACTCAGGGGTACTTGATCACTGAACCACACCCCCAGCCCTATTTTGTGTTTTATGTAGAGACAAGGTCTCACTGAGTTGCTCAGCACCTCACTGTTGCTGAGGCTGGCTTTGAACTCACAATTCTCCTGTCTCAGCCTCTCAAAGTGCTGGGATTACAGGCATGCACCACTGCACCTGGCTTAATAACTGAATATCTTAATGAAAAGCTTCCTCGTTCTTTAAGAGTATTTTTGGAAGTGACAGGCAACATCTTCTTGGAAAGTTTCCTTGAGTCTTTTGTCTTTAGAGCAGTTGATTGTGAAAATGGTGGAACTTTACACTTTATCAGGGCAATAATAAAAACAAATATTGCATGATCAATTTTACTTTCAAATGCGAATTTTCACATCTATGTTACCTAGTTAGGTGGAGAATGGGGTCAGGACCCTGAGCACAGACACATGGTGGTCCAGAGACAGGGTATTTGAGTCTAGTTTCATTCCTATCCCTAGGGGCCTTTTAAAGTTAGTGGTTCAGAGCATCAATGCAGATCACATATTTTCCTTATCCATCAACACTAGCAAGAAAGGAAACTAAAATTTATCAAAGCTGCAAAGCTTCAGAAAATTTCCCCTAAATTTATACTCTTTCAAAGTATCTTTATTTCCCCACATGAGTTACCAAACAGAATATGTTGATTTCCAAAGGACTGCTTCCTAATATTACTGTGAATTCATTCTGAGAGATAATTTTTAAAAGCCAGCTGAGAGTTTTAAGGTTTTGTCTTCTGAGATGGTGATGAACTACTATAAGGACAGAACTCCTGGCTCTTGATTAGAATGAATAGATTCTAAATCCCACTTTGGCAAATTGGCAAAGAAATGCTTATTTCACATCAGGGTATCTTATTGTTTTAATTCTCAAATGACTACTGGGTTTGAAAGAGTTAGAAATCTGCTAGGTTTTTTTTTTTTTTTTTTTTTTTTTGGTTGTAACACAAAGAAAATCACTGTTTTAGGATATCCAAGATACTATGGGAGTTCCGCTGCAGAGTTCCTGTGGACTGGCAGGAGCCACAGAGGGCCCAGATCCGCCCAAAGGAAACTCCACGGGTGTCCAGCCAACGGGAGACCAGGGACTGCTAGGGGAGACCAGGGACTGCTAGCTACTAGCCACAGAGGAAGGCACACCCAGGGTAAGAGTCCCCTGCAGAGATACCAGCGTGAAGAAGCCCCACCCAAGTGCACTCTGGGCCCGCCTCAGTTCCGCTCCAGAGTTCCTGTGGTCAGGAGAGACAGAAGGCCCAAAACTGCCCTTAGGGAATGCCAGGGGTGCCCAGTTGAAGGCAGACCAGAGCCTGCTAGCTTCCAGCCCCAGGGGAGCTCACACTCACTGTAAGGGTTGCACACAGATTCGCCTGCTTGTGACCCTGCCTAAGTGAGACCTGGGCCTGCCTCCAGTTCCACCCAGAGTTCCTGTTCATCAGCAGGAGTGCAAGAGAGGGGTAAAACAACCCTCAGGAGCCACCTCAGGAGCCTAGCCAAGGCCACTCCCACTGCCCTCTAGAGGTAAGTCCACTACCTCCACCACCAACTTTAGTGGAAGTAGTGCCCATCTGGGGACAGTGGGGGAACAGAAGTAGCTCCAAGGTGAGACACAGGTAATCTGGAGTGTCAATACAAGATTATAGGATAGAAGCTGCAATGCCTCAGATTGGTATTTCAAGAAAGGAAGATACACAATCAACATGAAAAAACACGGGAAGAAAGTGCCACAAATAAACCTGGATACCACTGTAACAGAATCCATTGACAGCACAGTTGTTGAAATGTCAGAGAAAGAATTCAGAATGTACATAATTAAAATGATCAGCGAACTAAAGAATGACATAAGTGAACAATTAGAGGCAAAAATTGATCAATCCAACAAAGAAATAGGAGAGCAAATAAAGGCAACCATTGATCATTCTAACAAAGAGATAAGAGAGCAATTACAAGTAGCAAAAGATTACTTTAATAAAGAGCTAGAGATTGTGAAAAAAAATCAGAAATACTTGACATGAAGGAAACAATAAACCAAATAAAAAACTCAATAAAAAGCATCACCAGCAGACTAGATCACCTGGTAGACAGAACCTCGGATAATGAAGACAAGATATACAATCTTGAAAATAAACTCAACCATACAGTGAAGATGGTAAAAAAATCATGAACAGAACATACAAGAAATATGGGACAGCATCAAAAGACCAAATCTAAGATTTATTGGGATAGAAAAAGGTGCAGAATTTCAAACCAAAGGAATGCACAATCTCTTCAATGAAATAATATCTGAAAATTTCCCAAATATGAAAAATGAAATGGAAAATCAAATACAAGAGGCTTAGAGGACACCAAACGTACAAGATTTCAACAGATCTACACCAAGGCACATTATAATGAAAATGCCCAACATATAGAAAATGCAATATAGAATAAGCATAGAATTTTAAAGGCCGCAAGAGAGAGGAACCAGATTACATACAAGGGGAGACCAATTCGTATCCCAGCAGATTTTTCAACCCAGACACTAAAAGCCAGGAGATCATGGAATAACATATTCCAAGCCCTGAAAGACAATGCATGCCAACCAAGAATCCTATATCCAGCAAAACTGAGCTTCAGATTTGATGATGAAATAAAAACATTCCAGGATAAACAAAAGCTAAAAGAATTTACAGCAAGAAAGCCTGCACTACACAGCATTCTTGGCAAAATATTCCATGAGGAGGAAATGATAACCAACAATGAAAATTTACAAAGAGAGGAACTACACTAGAGGAAGGACCATTCAAAAGAGAAAACAACTCAAGGTAAATACCAAAAACAAACCAAAATGACCGGAATTACAAATCATATTTCAACAATAACCCTGAATGTAAATGGCCTAAATGCACCAATTAAAAGACATAGACTGACTGGATTAAAAAACAAGACCCAACAATATGCTGTCTTCAAGAGACTCATCTCATAGGAAAAGACATCCACAGACTGAAAGTGAAAGGGTGGGAAAAAACATATCACTCACATGGACCCCACAAACAAGCAGGAGTTTCCATCCTCATATCTAATAAAGTGGACTTCGAACCAAACATGGTGAAAAGAGATAAAGAAGGTCATTTCATACTTCTTAAGGGAATCATACATCAACAAGACATAACAATCATAAATATCTATGCCCCAAATAATGGGGCTTCTACATATATCAAACAAATCCTTCTCAAATACAAGAATCAAATAGACCACAATACAGTAATACTTGGAGACTTTAACACAGCTCTCTCACCATTGGATAGATCTTCCAAACAAAAACTTAATAAAGAAACCACAGACCTCAATGAAACTATCAATAATTTAGACTTAATAGACATATATAGAGTGTTCCATCCATCAATGAGCAAATACACTTTTTTCTCAGCTGCACATGGATCCTTTTCCAAAATAGATCATATGTTATGTCACAAAGCCAACCTTAGCAAATACAAAAAAATAGAGATTCTACCCTGCATCCTATCTGACCACAATGGAATAAAATTACAAATCAATGACAGATTAAAAAACAGAATCTACTCCATCACCTGGAAACTAAATATGCTATTGAGTGATGCGTGGATAACAGAAGACATCAAGGAAGAGATAAAAAATTCTTAGAGGCAAATGAAAACTCTGATACAACATATCAAAATCTCTGGGATGCCATGAAGGCAGTGCTAAGAGGAAAGTTCATAGCACTAAACTCATTCATAAGAAGAAGTAAAAATCAACAAATAAATGAATTGACTCTTCGTCTCAAAGCCTTAGAAAAGGAAGAACAAATTAACACCCAAAGAACTAGAAGACAGGAAATAATCAAAATTAGGACTCAAATCAATGAAATTGAAACAAAAGAAACAATTCAAAAAATTGACAAAACAAAAAGTTGGTTCTTTGAAAAAATAAATAAAATTGACAAACCCTTAGCCACCCTAATGAAAAGGAGGAGGGAGAAAACCCAAATTACTAAAATTCGAGATGAAAAAGGAAATATCACGACAGACACTACTGAAATACAGAGGATAATTAGAAACTATTTTGAAAATTTATACTCCAGTAAAATAGAAAACCCTGAAGACATTGACAAATTTCTAGAGGCCTATGACCTACCCAAACTGAACCAAGAGGACATACACAACTTAAACAGATCAATTTCAAGCCAGGAAATAGAAGATGCCATCAAGAGCCTTCCAACCAAGAAAAGCCCAGGTCCAGATGGATTCTCAGCTGAGTTCTACAAGACCTTCAAAGAAGAATTAATACCAATACACCTCAAACTATTTCATGAAATAGAAAAGGAGGGAACCCTTCCGAACTCATTCTATGAGGCAACTATCACCCTGATTCCAAAACCAGACAGACACATCAAAGAAAGAAAACTTCAAATCAATATCCCTGATGAACATATTTGCAAAAATTCTCAATTAAATTCTGGCAAATCAAATACAAAAAGATATCAAAAAAATAGTGCACCATGATCAAGTGGGGTTCATTCCAGGGATGCAAGGTTGGTTCAACATATGGAAATCAATTAACGTAATAGATAACATCAATAGACATAAAGAATCATATGATTTTGTCAATCAATGAGAAGGCATTTGACAAAATACAACACCCTTTTATGCTCAAAACACTAGAAAAACTTGGGATAGTAGGAACATACCTCAACTTTGTAAAAGCTGTCTATGCTAAACCCAAGGCCAACATCATCCTAAATGGAGAAAAATTGGAATCATTCCCTCTGAAAATGGGAACTAGACAGGGATGCCCTCTCTCACCACTGCTATTCAACATAGTCCTTCAAACACTAGCCAGAGCAATTAGACAGACGAAAGAAATTAAAGGGATACAAATCGGAAAAGAAGAACTCAAACTTCTTTGCAGACGACATGATTCTATACTTAGAGGATCCAAAAAATTCTACCAGAAAACTTGTAGAACTAATAAATGAATTCAGCAAAGTAGCAGGATATAAAATCAACACCCACAAATCAATTGCGTTTCTATACATCAGTGATAACCCTCTGAAGGGAGAAACTAGGAAAACTATCCCATTCACAATAGCCTCAAAAAAATAAAATACTTGGGAATCAATTTAACAAAAGAGGCGAAAGACCTCTACAAGGCAAACTACAAGGCACTGAAGAAAGAAACTGAAGAAGACCTTAGAAGATGGAATAGTCTCCCATGCTCCTGGATAGGCAAAATCAATATTATCAAAATGGCCATACTTCCCAAAGCGCTATATAGATTCAATGCAATCCCCATTTTTTAAAATCCCAATGTCATTCCTTATAGAAATAGAAAAGGCAATCATGAAATTCATTTGGAAGAATAAGAGACCCAGAATAGCCAAAGCAATCCTTAGCAAGAAGAGTGAAGCAGGAGGTATCACAATACCAGACCTCAGATTATACTACAAAGCTATAGTAACAAAAACGGCATGGTACTGGCACCAAAATAGGCATGTAGACCAATGGTATAGAATAGAAGACACAGAGACAAACCCACTTACATACAGTTACCTTATACTAGATAAAGGAGCCAAACATGTACACTGGAGAAAGGATAGCCTCTTCAACAAATGGTGCTGGGAAAACTGGAAATCCATATGCAGCAAAATGAAACTAAACCCCTATCTCTCACCATGCACAAAATTCAACTCAAAGTGGATCAAGGACCTGAGAATCAGACCAGAGACCCAACGCCTAATAGAAGAAAAAATAGGCCCAAATCTTCATCATGTCAGATTAGGATCATACTTCCTTAACAAGACTCTTATAGCACAAGAAGTAAAATCAAGAATCAACAAATGGGATGGATTCAAACTAAAAAGCTTCTTCTCAGCAAAAGAAATAATCAATGAAGTGAACAGAGAGCCGACATTCTGGGAACAAATCTTTGTCACACACATATCCAATAGAGCACTCACCTCCAGGATATATAAAGAACACAAAAAGCTTAACACCAAAAAAACTAACAGCCCAATCGATAAATGGGCCAAAGAGCTGAACACAAACTTCACAGAAGAAGATATACAATCCG
>PVHX01004679.1:72868-122250 GCA_004024805.1 Geosciurus inauris
AGCAATCAGAGAAATGCAAATCAAAACTACCCTAAGATTCCATCTCACGCCAGTCAGAATGGCAATTATCAAGAATACAAACAACAATAAGTGTTGGCGAGGTTGTGGGGAAAAAGGCACGCTCATACATTGCTGGTGGAACTGCAAATTGGTACAACCAATCTGGAAAGCAGTATGGAGATTCCTTAGAAAACTTGGAGTGGAACCACCATTTGAGCCTGCTTTCCCACTCCTCAGTCTATACCCAGAAGACTTAAAAACAGCATACTACAGTGCTGCAGCCACTTCGATGTTTAGAGCAGCTCAATTCACAATAGCTAAACTGTGGAACCAACCTAGATGCCCTTTGATAGATGACTGGATAAAGAAACTGCGGTATATATACACAATGGAATATTACTCTGCAATAAAAGAGAATAAAATGATGGCATTTGCAGGTAAATGGATGGAGTTGGAGAATATCATGCTAAGTGAAGTAAGCCAATCTCAGAAAACCAAATGCCGAATGTACTCATTGATAAGTGGATGCTGATCCATAATGTGGGGAAGGACATGGGAACAATGGAGGAACTCTGTTCACAGGGGTGTAAGGTGGGAGGGGGCCTGAGGACAGTAAATGTGGTGGAATATGATGGTCATCATAGCCCTAACTTCATGTATGACTGCATATATGTTGTGATTCTATACAACTTACAACTAGAGAATTGATATGTTATCCTCTATCTATGTACAATGAATCAAATTGCACTCTGTTATGTAAGCCTAAATAGAACAAATAAATAAATTAAATTAAATAAAAGATACTATGGGTGCACCAAAATGCTTAAGAGTATAGATCTTGTTATCAAAAACATTCTTCTCCCTTCTGGATTAATTCATATTTTCTTTTTATTATTTACATATCCATGAACCCACCATTCAACATGATGATTAGAACTTGATAGCATTTGCTCATGTGCTCTTTCTTTTCTTTTTTTTTTTTTAATGTTTATTTTTTAGTTGTAGTTGACAGAATATCTTTATTTTATTTTTATGTGGTGCTGAGGATCGAACCCAGTGCCTTATGCGTGCTAGGCGAGCACGCTACCACTGCGCCATAATCCCAGCCCCTCATGTGCTCTTTCTTTATCGTGTTCTGGGGCCTTCCATCATCCTAAAACTTGTTTCTCATTTCCTTGAATTTCTTAATATAGTTTAATACCTGACTATGAAATGTATTTTTAGTTTTTTTCTAACTTATAAAAAATACAGTTGGATTTAACTCTGATGGGATTTATTTTTCTTTTTACTCAGTAGTAGATCACTAAGATCCATCCGCACTGCTGTGTGTAATGTAACTAATTCATCTGTTTTGAAGCTCACTAATATTCATCAAATATATCATAAGTTATGCTATCCTGTGGATGGGCATTTGACTCATTCCAATAGTTTTGCTATTACAAATGGTATCATTTTGAACATTCTTGCACAAGTCCTTTGGTGTATATGCAAAAGTTTCTTGTGGGTAACAATCTAGGAGTGAAATGGTTAAGGCAAATGATTCTTCATCCACCAAGACAATGCCAAATTCTGGTTGTTCTGGTTGTTTATTCTGGTTGTTTACACTCCCACTAGTAAGGGACCTCTTCTAGATCCATTTCCTTTCCAATACTTGATATAAGGTGGTATGATCTTAAACATGCTTTCCCTGATCATTAATAGAAATGAATATTTCTTCATATGTGTATTGACCACATAGTTTCAGTGTCTATGAAATTCCTATTCAGGTCTCTTTCTTACTTTTTGTTGGGTTCTCTGTTTCTTCTGGATCTGTAAGAGTTGTTTATTTATACTTTATTATTTTTGATTGTATGTGTTGCAGATAATCTTTTCCCGATTTGTTACTTGCCTGTTTTCTGGTTTCAGTGAATATAAATTTAATTTTAATATAATCATATTTATTAAGCTTTCCTGAGTTAGCACTTTTTTTTCTACTTTGAGAGATTCTTTCCCTTCACAATATCATAAAAATATCTACCTATATCCCACAAAGAATTGTAAAAAGTTTCCTTTGACATTTAAGCATTTGATCTGTCTGAAGTTAGTATCTGTGTAGGTGTAAGGTGTGGTGCAAATTCCTCTGTTGCCATCTGAATAATCATTTTGTGCAGCTCCATGTGAGAAGTGGTTCTTCTGTTTCCACCAATCTGGCTTACTATCTCTGTTTTATATTAGGTTTATTATTTATTTTATATTATGTGTGGGTCTGTTTCTTGACTTTCTAGTATATTTCTCTGTGCTGTGCTGTTTTAAAAACTGTACGTTTCTAATGAATCTTGGTATATGGTAGGATAAGTCATTCTGCCCTCCTAATATTCTTTATCAGAATTTTGGTCCTATGTTCTTTCCTATATATTTCAAAATCATTCAATTGGGCTTCTGACTGGTAATGAAATGAATTGAGAGATCTCTTTGTGGGAGAATTGGTATCTTTTTTATATTAAGTGTTCCTGTTCATGAACATGGCATATGTCTTCATTTATTTAGTGCTTTTTAAATATCTTTCAATTAAATGCTATGCTTTTTTTTGTATAAGTACTACTTAGTTTTTGTATGATTTAATCCTAGGAACATGACTTTTTAAATGCTATTTTAAATGGTTTCACCTTTTTAGTTACATTTACTGGCATGTTTTTGCTTATGTATAGCAATGCTATTCCTGTTCATTGATCTTGTATCTGGCCTTTTGGTAAATTTTCCTTTTATTTTTAATATTTTGTCAGGAGATTCTTCTGGATTTTCCATATAGCCAGTCATAGCACAACCTTCTTTAGAAATTACATATCTTTGTTAACATTTATTCCTAGATACTTGATATACTATTATAAATAGTATAATATATTATTTTATTTTTGGCTGGTACATAGAAATGCTATTAGCTTTTCAAAGACTGATCTTACACTTCTCACACTACAGATGAGAAAACTGAGGTATAGGGTGTTTAGACAACTTGCCAAGGGTTCTCTGCATTATTAAGTGGAAGCTTCAATTAAAACCCATCAACCCTGACTCCAAAACCCATGCTATGCCGCCCCTATTTGCTTACTTGTGGTACACAGTAAATTGTGTCTATTAAGCAACCATTAAACACTTCACAGAGAACGCTGTTTTTGCCTCTTATCTCCTCTAACATCACATCACTTTCTTCTAATTGCTGATACTCTAATTAAGAACAGTCTAACTTGCTCCAATCTCTTTGTACTCTGCCCTATTCATGACTAGATAAGCATTACAGATGGTTTCTCAAACTTCTGGATGTTCCCTGAAAACTTACTAACATATCTGGAAAATTTTTTTTCCATAACTCTAAGTGCAAACTCCTTCTACAGCCCTCAGAGAAAAGTTCATATATAACCTAGCTAAGTCTTTAAGAATGTATGGTATGCCTTCAGCAGGCTAGAATAGATCTTTAGAGTGTTTCTGCTCTGGTGGGAAAATTCAAATTCAATCAATTTTTGAAAATATGTGTTCAGTTGCCAATGGGCTTGCATTTTGATATGCAGTTAATAATATACAGCTAATCGGCAGGAACTGTTCCTAAAGTCCTATTTTTGTCTGTCAAACATTTTTCAAGCCTTCATGATCTATTGATTAAATCCAAATTCATACATTTTTATGAATTCATGAATTTCACAGGATTCAAAAGACCATAACCGATGATAAAAATCACCTGTCAATTAAAAAAAAAACTGTTCTGAAACTCTAGCAGACCACAAGAAGAATCAGGGTAGAATGCAGTTTCCCATCATTTAAAAAATGACAATTTAAGGGGAAAATCTGCAAAACCAATTATTGCCAGGTCAACACTTTATCTAACATGCTGTTATTCAGCACTATTTTTTTTTTGTACTGAAGATTGAACATAGGGGTACTCCACCAACTACATTTCCAGTCTTTTCTTTTTTTTTAGTTTTTTTTTTTTTTTAATATTTTTTTAGTTGTAGATGGACACAATGTCTTTATTTTATTGCTTTGCATGTGGTGCTGAGGATCGAACCCAGGGCCTCACACATGTGAGGCAAGCGCTCTACCGCTGAGCTACAATCCCAGCCCTTTTTTTTAGTTTTTATTTTGAGACAGGATCTTACTGAGTTGCTGAGGCTGGCCTCAAACTTGCAATCCTGCTTTAGCCTCCCTATTTTCTGAGATTATAGGCGTGTGCCACAGCACAGGGACAGGACTAGATTTTTATGGTAAGATTCTTCAGCCCAGAAAAAAGGTTATTTAAAACTATAGAGTGATTAAAAAGAGGAAAAACAGGCCAGGCCATTCACTGGAATTTTAAGATTATTAAAGAAAAAATTCAGTGCTAACAATGATTACCAGATAATTATTCTTCCTTTTAAGGCACTATAAAAACTATTTATTATTATGGTTACACAGAGTATTTATCTATTTACAAAATACATAACTGCAATATACAATTAATTATCCTTATAGTCCTTAGCCCCAGAAGTAGAATCAAAGAAATAAGATGAGCTTAATGAACTCACAAAGTTAGGAGCAGACAGGGGAAACCCCCACAGAGTCCTTGATTCCCCTTGGGTCCCCTTACTACACTACTCTTGGGGCAGGAGATGGAGGGTGAATGAGTGATCTGGCCTAGGGAACCTGCAGAGGCACTGGCAAAATGGTGGTGCTTGTTCTGTCTAGAATGGAGCAAAACAAAACCTGGTGAACCTGCAGCTTGGGAGGCTGAGTCAGGAGGATGGAGAATTCAAAGCCAGCCTCAGCAAAAGGAAGGTGCTAAGCAACTCAGTGAGACTCTGTCTCTAAAAATACAAAATGAGACGTGGCTCAGTTGTTGAGTGCCCCTGAGTTCAATCCCTGTTACTCCCTGCCAAAAGCCGATGAAAAGTGAGTTTTTTCTCAGGGAGCCAGGAAACACTATTCCCAATCCATCACTGACCAGGTAAATTCTCCTAAGGTGCTCTTTTCTCAAAATTCACATTAGAAATATTACACATGGCATTCAAACAATATCATGTGGCCTTTTCTCACTTTGGTTCCTTTCCCTGTTGACAGTCACCCAGCCCTCCACATACTGCTCTTTCATCAGTTTTACGCATTCACTTATCTGCTCCTGAGACATTAGCAGAATCCAGGATGCACAATGTGATTCCTCCTAAGAGTAGAACTGTAGGGAAGTTGAGAAAAAAGATTCTTCACATGGCCATACACCAGCTGCCTCAAATTTTCAGCCTTGGTGTGACTTTCTAGTCAATGTGGTTGGACAGTGCAATGGAGAACAAGGAGAGCAAAGGGAAGGACTTACCACATAAGCAAGATGTGACCTGGTGATCGTGGCTGTGCTTTGGCTAGCAACAGTGATGCTCAAGGAGGAGCCAGCAGCCAGCTGCAGTCCCTGGCCTTCTGACAGGGACACCTCCACTCTCACTTCTGATGTAGTCACTGTGAGGTCATCTGTGACTGAGATCTCCATGCTGTCTTCCCAGGCAGAGGAACCATCGTGGATATACTGCAGAGCATTTTTCTTAATATCATCATATGTGAAAGTGTCACCTTTAAGAATAAAACAAATTGTAAAACCAATTACTTCTGAGAATAGTGCTTCTCATTTATATAGCACCTTTGTTCTCAGGATTTCAAAGTACATATAGAATCATAAACTCTGGAAGTTACAAGCTTATTATTCTAACTGCTCACCCAATGTAGGATTGCCTTTACACCACCCTTGGAAAAAGGTGGGTTAGTCTGTCCTTCCTCATGTCTCAAGGTGAACAGCAAGTGAACAAGTAGCTAATGCCTCTGGTGATAACGCTAATTTTTTAAAAAAGGTTCTTAATCACATTAAACTAAAATCTACTTCTCGAAAATTCACTGATGACTCATAGTACAGAAAAACCAAGGGTAGGCTGGGCACAGTGGTGCACACCTGTAATCCCAGCTACTTGGGAGGCTGAGGCAGGAGGATCACAAGTTTGAGGTCAGCCTGGGCAACTTAGTGAGACTCTGTCTCAAAATAAAAAATAAAAATAAAAAAAGGACTGGGTATGTACCTCAATAGTAGAGCATCTCTGGGTTTAATACCCAGTACTGATAGATAAATAAATAAGAAAGTGGGAGGAGGGGGGAAAAGAAAGGAAAAGAAAAGAAAGGAAAGGAAAGGAAAAGAAAAAGAACAAACCTGTTTTTTTTTTTTTAATTTTTTTTTTTTTATGACAGCCAGCCCTCCTGGAATCTAATCCTGATACTGAATTTAAAAAAAAAACAAAACCTTAACAGATTATGCTTGATGGGCCTATAAGAGACCTTTATTTAATTGGGGGTATAAGAACTTCTTAAATTAAAAATTAAAAAATACACTTGAAGTTTGAAACTCAAACTGCATAGTCTAGAGTACTAATTCATAATAAATTAGATGTGAGAAGAAAGCTTCAAGTTCACATATATGATCAGATTGAAATACAATTTAAGATTTATGTTTTAAGCTGCAGGATTTATTAGCATTTTTAAATAATGTTTTAAAACATTAATATACAAATATTAAAGGTTCTCAAACCTGTTTGGTCATGGAACCCTTTTCATGAGAAGTGCCTCTAAGTACCAGGAGCTCTAATGAGCCCAAAGAACACAGCCAAGGAATCAGTTTTCTTGGAAGCTATTTTCTGATTGATTTTTGGCTCTAATAATTAATGTTATGTAATGAGATGGAAGAATTAACTCATTCTGTGTTCATCTTCTAAGAAGCCTTCTCTTTCAACTTTGTGTTACTGTGTTTTACTAGTGCTAATAGTATGATGTCAGAAAAAGGAAATAAAACTTTTTACAAAAGTTTTTAGATCTTACATATGTATTACACAAAGTAGGTGACATGTAATGTTAAAGAAACAGGACAATGACCACGATACCCCTAGCATAGTCTCTTTGGGGTGGTTCCAATCTATTCTAACCACACTTCATTTGTTTAGTACAATTTTAAAAGTCTACCTTTGTGATTCCCACATGCTGGTGGTTGTTCTTAAAATTCAACATGCCTTCAAGGGCAAAGATTTGTCTTACCAAGGATATTCAGAAGCAAGCATTACTATATCTCTAAAGAGAACCATATCAAGGTTTGAGAATGTACAGATTGTTGAAATAAGATGACATTTCAAAGTGACCACTTTGGACGGGATAATATTGACTTTGATATGTAAGGGCTGACCATTAAAAAGTAGGTTTCATTGCGTTCTTTGTATTTTCACATATTTCTTAAAAGTTGGTATTATCATCACACTATTACATTGCTTAGGTAATACTTCAAAAATGTGTTCCTCCTTTTTTATGAAGACACATGTTGCTAATGCTATCAGAGTCACAGTGCTAAACACATAGTGAAGATGCACATACCATAGCATGAAAGACAAATTCATCTTCTTGGAGAAGCTACTGGAACTACTGCCACACACAGCAAGCTGTGGCTGCTTGTAGCTGGCACTCTGTAAGAAGCATATGCCATAGACATGCCTGGACATGCCAAGGACTTACTAAGTTGCTGGCCATAAGGAACAGCAGCTTTTGACATGCTTAGTCATGCCTGCTTGCAATACATAAGGGGCTGTAAGGGGCACCTAACCATAGGCATGCCTAGCAATGATTGGTTACAATTGATAGGGAGCACAGCTCCATGCACATGCACAAAGAAATGCCCAGTTGTAATTATACTATCTCACTGGACATAACCAATGGACATTGACTTTTATTGGGTACAACCAATCACCAGCTCACACCACCAACTTGGAACTGTGTTTAAACTGCTTGTCTTGCCACATTGGGGCTTTGCTCCAAGGACATCAGTGAAACTGGCCACCTTGCTGTCCATCCCTGGATCAGCTCCACCATTTCCTGACGTCCAGCCGTCAGCTGAAGAGAGCCACCAGACAAGGACAGCATCTGCTCTGCTCTTTGGCTAAGAGAAGTCACGTGGCATCGGAGGTATTTTGGGGCTTGTGGTTGCCCGGGGATTGTGTGAATTACTTGTAACATTTAGTTGCCCTAGGATTGTGTGAATTGCTGGTAGTGTTTAGTTGCCCTAGGATAGTGTGACTTAACTATGATGTTTAGTGTGCATTGAATGCTAGTTGGGGTACTCCAGCACACCCAACATTTTTTAATTAATTATATATGATGATTGTTGTGATTTAAAGACAATCCACCTCCAAGTAATTATTAATTGTGCTGCTTGTGACACACTCATATGGTGGTGTTTAAATTTACAAGCTTTAGAAGTAATCCTGTTTCACCTACAACCTGAGGAAGCAGGTTTACAGTTTCCAGGGTGGGCTGCGGCAGATGAGGGGTGGCGGTGTGGGAGTGAACAGAGGAAGAAGTCTAATACCAGGCCAGTGAAGGAAACATGAAAGGAAGTCTTTCCTCACAGTTTATCTCACAGAGACACTTTACTTCTTTTCTGAGACACATAAAACCAATTGTTTAGCAAAAAAGCCTCCCAGGCGGGTCAAGGACAGTGTAGCTACCTGCAGCCATGGGTTCTTGGAACCCAGCCCTGCGCTTAAGGAGAACACCATGCTGTGGAGGTTTCCGGAGCTCGAAGGAGAGTCCTTCAGGGTCTGTCTCAGCATCTCTCACTACCAACTGGAGGCCTGCAGCAAGGAGAACAATGCATGGTGAGATAGAGTGGGCACAGTGACAACTGCATCCTCTACACACGAATGCCACAGGCCAGGCTGCAGCTAATCTATAATCAAAAAATGCTGTTTAATTCCAATCCAGCACAAGAGTGAAAACTGATGGCACAGTCTATCCACAAATTGTATCATGTAGGTTCTTCCAAAATTCACTTACAAGTAGGTAGTTCTGAATTCAGAACACTTTTTTTCTACCATACAAATGAGGGCATGCACAGAGGAAGGCCATGAGAAGGTTGCTCTTGGCAGCTGAGGCAGGTTTTCTTTCAGAAAATATCCCATAAACTATTTTTTAAAAATATTTTTTTAGTTGTAGATGGACACAATGTCTTTATTTTATTGCTCTGTATGTGGTGCTGAGGATCGAACCCAGGGCCTCATGCATGCCAGGCAAGCGCTCTACCACTGAGCTACAATCTCAGCCCCCCATAAGCTATTTTTGCTTATCACTGTTTGTTCTTATTTTCCTGGATCTACCAGAAAAGCCAAGTTCAATGATGGCTGCTATGCCCACCATGAAAGTGAGGATAGAGTAAAAGTAACATTTATCTCAGTGTAATGGTTTATTTATGAATTTGATGACAATGTTTGGCTAAAAACCCACATGGAAAAAACAGGAAGATTAATTTTGGAACAGAAGCCATACCGAGAAACTGCATAAGGATCTATAGAGCACATGTAACAAAAATTGTTGTCTACTGTTTGCTAATAAAATGTGCTTGGCAGAAGAATACATAAGCTCCTAAAGAGTAAGTATACTAAAAACTAAATAAAAATATGTATGAAATAACTGGGCTGACTCTAACTTTTCACAGCTTCTGAAGGTTATTGTGATCTGTCATTTCTCCTCTTCCTCCTCACTTTCTAAATAAAAAATGAAGAGCAGATATTGAAACCTGCTCCCCTCTATTCTCCTTTCTGCTGTTACTTTATATTTTAGTGACGACAACAAATCAAACTCCTGGTGACTGGGAAGTAATTCTGGGTTGCATTCCAACACAAGAGCTGGCCTTCCAAGGGTGTACTTCCTTCTTTCTGAGCTACTTCTATTTGCATAAGAATAGGCAGGAGGAAGTGGAGGGGGGACAAAAAGGACAGTTAGTGCAGATAATAAATAATTGGGTCCAATCAGGAAGATGGGGGCTGGTTGGAAAGGAAAGGAAATCAAATGCTGACATCTCCAAAGCCCTTCCCCTTCCTCCTCCAACCTGCTGCTAAAGTAACCTGTTCCAGGAATTGTTCCTCCCATAGGGAGTTATAAATTAATGCCTCCAGGTCTAGTCCCTTCCTGCCCTCTGGGTGGCTTCTTCTACCCTTGGATCACTCCACTATTTGGCTCACCATTTGGTCACTGATGCAAGGTGGGAGAGGAGAGAGCCAAGATAGGAGGAGAAGGAGGGCATGAGAACAAAGGAATTCTAAAATGTATAAAAGGGGCAAGATACCCCCACTTCCTTGGATACCCAGCTCTGGGACCCCTTCTCTATGGAGAAGTCTGTCTCTGTCCTTGAAATAACACTTGCTTTCTATACTTGCTTTGGCGTTTCTCAGGTTTCAATCTTCACATCTGGGGAAATGGAACTTAGCCCTGATTGATTCTCATCACTGGCGGTATCAGAAGGACATAGGTGTGAATGCTCAGAACTTCTGGAAGAAGAGGCCACTGCTTTTTTGTAACCATCAAGAAGCTTCAAGAGGAACTGCTGCTGAAATACAATCCTATCTCCAGAGACAGGTTTCTTTCAGGCTCCCAGTTCTTACCCACAGAAGTGCGGCCTCCTGGGCTGACTTGGAGCAGGGGAGCTGTGACCTGGAATGCTGGTGGTTGTCCATCCATGGGAAGCAGGTGAATGGTGAGGGCCATCTCTGGACTAGTGTGCTCTCCATCTGAAACTAGGAAGTACAAACACACGCATGCATACAAGTGTTAATCAACGTGTAGCCTAGTCATCTTCAGGCTGTTTCCACAAATACAAAGCTAGAAGATTTTTAAGATTACCTAAACAATGAAGAGATACTTACAGATGGAAAAGTAAATAAGCAAGATACTGTGAGCTATTCTAGCAAAGTCTTTTCTATGGATAAGAAAAAGGATAAAGAACTTTAAGTACAAAGACATTTTAAGAGAATATTTCCACAGCAAATTGATTTTGATAAATGTTAGTGGAAAGTAACACAAAATATGCACCCTCAAATGATGCTGGTAAAGGTTTTTATCTATGGAAATATTTTTATTGAATTCATTCCCTTAATATTCTAAAAAAATACTTTCTTTAAAGCCCTGGGTTCAATTCCCAACACCACAAAACAAACCAACAAATGAACAATAAAAAAAGAACTCTCTTTTAGAAGGGACACATTTCTGTTTCATTAGAAAAGAATTTTTTCAAAGGACAGAAAATCATCATACAAATAATTTTGGTATTTGTTTGAATGTGTGACATTTTTTGAGAGTAAGCAGATCTGTTTTTACCTGGTCATTATGCACAATGCCATAAAATAGAAGAAATCTTTTTGAGCAAAACAGCAACCTTAAGTCTTATTTCCCTGGGTTATCGCCACCCAACACTGATCTCTTAAGGGAAATGGAGACAAACTGACTCATTTCCGCTTTCTTGTATCTCAGCATGACCTCCCCTCTCTCAGAGCTTAGTCTGGAGGGAAGTCAGCATCATCAGCCCATCAGTGTGTTTATGGAGGCTCTTGGGAAAACTACTGTTCATTGTTTTAAAGGTGTGATATGCTTGCAGATGAGCTGGTTATGAGAAAGTGGCTTCCTTTCTCACTTTCTTTTGGACTTAGCAGCAAGTCAGTAGGAATCCAATCTCTTCTGAAGCAGAGTGATTCCTTTAAATATTCTTTTTTTTTAAAATATTTTTTAGTTGTAGATGGACACAATATCTTTATTTTATTTATTCATCTTCATGTGGTGCTGAGGATCGAACCCAGTGCCCCACGCATGCAAGGCATGCACTCCACCACTGAGCTACAATCCCAGCCCCTTTAAATATTCTTAAGCAGTGCTCACTGACTCCTAGTAATGATCCCATTCAAGTTTTAGATTTTTCTCATTTGTGAGGCAGATCTGAAAAATATAGCTAGATTTTATAAGGTATACGCCATGTCCTAGAGAAGTCCAGAAATATCTCTATGGAAGGAGAGAGGACATCATCCACATGGAAATGTAGGTACTGGATGTTAAGTCAAGGGTCAAAATTATTGCCACTGCTTATTTGTTTACATCTGATCTCCTTCTCTCTGGATGATCAAAGATAGGGACAGATGATTCTTAACTTTTTAAGATTTGAGGGGAAACATACAAACTTTTTTTAAAAATAAATTTCAGTGGTTTCAGGATCCTTCAAGGTCTCTGGAATCTAAGTTAAAGTAAAAATAAATAATTGCAAAATATAATTTTATTTTATTTGCTATGACTTAAATTGGTTTTACTTCTTAGTGGGAAGAAGCACAAGCGCGCAACATCCTTATTTTATAGGGGAGGAAAGTAAAGGTCCTAAAAGTTGGTCATCTCACATAGCTGGTCAGTGTTACCAAGGCATCTTCTTGCCTCTGTAAGCAGAAGAAAGCTGTTTTCCAGTATATGTTACATAACTAGAAAATATATCATGCCAGTACTGTGTTTCACAAGCAAACATAAGAACTTGAAATGAAAATATTAGAAATTCCATGTTTAGCCCTCTATTTAAGAAATGTTTCTGATTTCCCTAAGAAATAATCAAACTGCCTGTTCAGGTTAAATGCCTCTGGGCACCATCTGTCTCCTGTGTGTTGCTTACTGGGAACTGTTCTACAGCGTCTGCACGTGTTGTGAAGCCAGTCAGCTCAGGAACATCAGTGTTCTTTCTCATTTTAGCTGATTAACTGAAATAGCTCCACTCCCTCATTCCATGGGCTAATGTCAGGTTTGGGCTGGTTGCAGCCTTAGTTCATTATTTGTCCAATTTACAATTCTTTCTCACAAAACTCTCCTAAAGGAGATAGCTTCCTTCCTACTAGAATCCAAGTTTTTCTCCTAAAACTAAATAAAGGAACCTTAGACAGAAAACAAGATAATTTAAGGTCAGCCCAAAGTCCATCCATTTACTCTATAAAAAGGGTTCAAGGATCATTTAACTTAAGGTCCTAGAGAAGTTAATTGTTAACCCTTACCTACCATGACACTTAGTTTCCGTTATCAATACATACACATCAGATGAAACTAATTATCCCATTGAGTCAGAAACTTGTATTAAATCCCAGTTTTACTCCACCAGTGGTGGAAACTTGGGCAGGTTATTTATTCCTAATGACCTTCAGTGTCCTCACATTTAAAATGCTGAAAATAGGGGCTGGGATTGTAGCTCAGCGGTAGAGCGCTTGCCTCGCATGCGTGAGGCCCTGGGTTCGATCCTCAGCACCACATACAAAGCAATGAAATAAAGACATTATGTCCATTTACAGCTAAAAAAATATTTAAAAAAAATAAATAAAATAAAATGCTGAAAATAATACCTATTCTTGTAAAATTTCATAAAGATTAAATAAGACTATATTTATTGTAAATTGTTTTGAAAAAGGTAAAAATGTATCACATATTAATTCTGATTGCATGGATTATATAGAGAGGCCTGCCATTAGAAATGAGCTGTTTCTGGGGTCACTTAAACAATGACACACACTGAAACTGACAGTTGAATCAAGTGTGATTTTTAAAAATTGATTTATTCTACTTAAGTATACATGACAGCAGAATGAATTTTGACTCACTGTACACAAATGGAGCACAACTTTTCATTTCTCAGGTTGTACGTGATGTAGGGTCGCACCATATGTGCAGTCATACATGTACCTAGTGCAATGATGTCCATCTCATTCCATCTTTTCAAGTGTGATTTTTAACCAGCAAAGGGCTGGGAGTTTGTCATAAGTGATTTTCTGTCCCACTAAGATTTCTCCCTCCTTGAAATACAACAGAACACATGGATGGGTTACTGTAATGGAATAGTCAATCCCATCTAAATAGCTACTTAAGACACTATTTATGGCCAACCATCCTAAGTCAAACCTAAACAAGAAAGCTTACCCTATGTTGCCCCAGCATAGAAGTCAGACTCTCTTATGCTGATGACTCTTTCAGCTTTGACTGCAGTGTGAACTAAAACTAGGATGCTAAGGTCTTCTGCACAGATTTCCCAGCTCATGCTCTGAGTCATAAGACTCTTCCCTCCAGTAGCAAGGCATTTGATGAGTGGTTTTATTCAAAACTACATATAACCCCAACTCATCAACTGAGTGTACAAGGATGACTGTGGCCAATCATTTTTCTGGGGGCCTTACCTATATTATTATTATTATTATTACTACTACTACCTCCATTTATGGATGAGACATTCAGGCACAGAGAGGTTAAGAAACTTTCCCAGAGTAGGTTGAACTTCAGGCCATCTGGTCCAGAGTCTAAGATCTTAACCACTATCAGCCCTTTTTAACAAATATTAGGATAAGTTGAATTAGGGCCTAAATAACATTAATCTTTAGCATCTTTGGTAGGCATTTTCTATGAATACAAAATTAAGCAATTACTTTGTAACTAACCATGTGATTATTTTAGAAGAAACTTGTTATAGAAGGAAAATCACATAACTTTTAAGTAGCTTTTAGAAAATAGGCAAAAGTACTGAAGAAGGGAGCAAAAAGGGGCTGGGATTGTGGCTCAGTGGTAGAGTGCTTGCCTAGCATGCATGATGCACTGGGTTCGATCCTCAGCACCACATAAATAAATAAATAAAAGTATAATGCCCATCTACAACTAAAATAAAAAAAAAAAAAAGAAGGGAGCAAAAAGAAAGGACCAATAAGAGAAACAAAAGACTCATTGTCTAATAAAATTGAGATTAAAGTCTTTACCTGTGAAGTGGAATTTCACTGATTCTGGGAGACCTGAAAAGAGTGAGAAGAAAATCCTTACATTAAATATTTTGGAATCATAGATACATGAAAAAGGCACAAAATATGTGGCAGAGATTAGGAAGGTAAAAATTGTTTTAACCTAGATGATTCTGATTTGAGGAACAATCAGTAGGTCATTTGCTAAAGTTATGTCAAATTTAATGATGCCAACATTAATTTTAGGTAGCAAAAAGAACCACATAGTGGAATAATTCTATATCACAGCAGTTAGAGTGATTTATAATACATTCATTCAGATCCAATTTTATCAGTACATAAAATCCTACAAATTGGCGAATGTGGGTGATGTCGTATATCACTGACAGTGCTCTCAGGTGGGTCAATTCCATTGTAGAATTGAGTGATGCTTGGGACATTGATTTACACACTATAACTGAGGGAGAGATTTATCTTGTGGCATTTATCCCATAGATTATACAAGACAGGACTCTGCTCTCCCAAAGAGACTCTAGGAACTACAGCAAGTATAGCATTTGGAAATTACTTCAACCATGGCTAGTATGTTTTCTTTTCCTCTAATCCCAGGATATCTTGAGTTTCTTACAAAGTAGGTCTTGTAAAGTAGGGGCTAGAGAACCATGAACATTTTCATGGGCTATTAGTTACCTAGTTACTAAACACTAGGGATATTCCTCAGAGAAAGGGCCTCTCCATACTCTGGGAGATTTTTCAATCTAATTAAGGAGTTAACATTTTCTGGACAATTGAATTTATATTAAATAGTGGCAAATATCACTTCATATGTTTACTATAAACAAAAAAGAAACTCTAGGATTATTTAACCTATGTTCAACTTACCACAGAAATCACCAGCTGTTCTATTTGAATACATCTACTATATAAAAATAATAGCTGATAGTCAGCATGTTATGTGGTGCATATATTTTAGAAATAAAGAAACAAGCTCCGAAATTTTTCAAATCATTCCAAGCCATAGCAATATCGAGGGGTAGGGACTTGCGGCTCTGTTTTTGCAGTCAGAAACTTTGATTACTGCATCAAGGGAAGAGACACGGTGAGAGGACTAAAGCTATCATGGTTTAGTGGAAAGGCATGTGCTGGCTTTAATGAAAAACTCAATTATTTTTCCATTCAGTCTTTAAAAATGTGACTTCTATCAAATCCTGGTAGTAACTGCAGAAGGTCACCTACATTCTTCACCTCTGCAAGAAGCCTTCACCAAGGTCCTGCAGGACCCTCCTCACTGGATTCCCCTACTCACATCCCTATTTATTTTGGCCTCCTTGTCAAGTGCATTCACATTACTACAGTCAAAAAGTTCCTTATAAGCCATCCCCTATATCCTAAAGCCTCCACTGCATTCCTCTTGCTCTTGGGATAAAGATCCACACACTTATAGGCTTCTAGGACCTATAAGGTCTGTCCCATCTCTCTCACCAGGCTCATCCCTACACACTGACCTGCCACATTACAGGATCATTGACTCTTTTCAGTCCCACCATGTTCTTTTCTTCTCCAGGGCCTCTCGCACTTCTTTTAGGAATGCTTCCCCCCATGCCTATATGCACACACAGCCTTGGTAGCTTCTATCCATTCTGCCACTGTCAATATCTTCCTGGGCAGCCTCCATGGAGCCCTCTAACTAGGTCAGCCTTGTAATGTTTAATTCCACCATGGAACATTCTTCCTCCTTTTCAAGTTCTTGTCTCAGTCTGCAATTAATCATTCATTCCTGGGATTATTTACCCAACTGTCTCCATACCTAGACCTCCAAACAGGCCAAGAGCAGATCCATACCTCTCTTTGTTCACCACTATATCTCCAAGGCCTCACTTAGTGATCAGCACAGAGGCCACAAAATAAAAGCTTATTGAAAGTAGGCCTACATGTATGAATTTTTGGGAAAAAAAAAAAAAAGATAGAATAGAGGAGACAAAGGCACATAGTAGCTGACAGGTCACAAACTATTTTCAATAGCTATAAAGCAGTGTCACACCAAACTCTCCAGAGGACTGTGGGCAGAGTTGAAGCAAGTCAGCCATAAAGATCCACAGAGAGCACTGTAGGAGCCTCAAGGCAGAGAAGAGAGAGAGAGAGCATTACCAGCAAAGGAGAAGGCCATGATCTCCTGGAGGTGGGGAGCTGCAGAGGGAGGGCGGTACATGATTTTCCCCTGGTTAATATCTTCCTGTGTGAAATACCGAATGGGTGAATGAGGCTGGTCCCTGTGCTCAATGATACCTGGGGAGGAAGAAAAGGTCATGAGCATCACCAGTAACTCTCAAGGCTGACATGATGGCCAGATTCACAAAGCCAGATGTGCTCACTGGTAGGAGTCTTTTATCCTTCAGGACCAATTACTCTCTTGTTGTTCTTAGTGTACTGTTCTCCTGTAATTTAAGAAAAGGGCAAATCTGAAACCCAAAGTAGAGTCTTAACTGGCATTCATGGAACATAAACCATAGTGAGAGGCAACCTACTGCCCCTCATGAGCTCAGACCACATAATTTTCCATAAGTCACAAAAAGGGTACCATAACTATGAGATCCTCCCAGTTGAGTTTCACTCAAAGGTCAAGGTTGCTGGGAGACCAACCTAGACTGGTTTTCTGATGAGGTTGTAAAGAGATTTTCCTTAGTCTTCCTTCCTCTCTTTAGAAATGCTTCAGTCTCTGTGACGATCTTTGGCAACAGTAACATGAATCTTGATTATTCTAAGAACTGGATTTGCAGCATTCACTTGACCTATGATCAGGGCTTTAGGACTTGCAGGTTTGCCTGTCATTCATAAATTTTTCAGGTACAGAACTGATACTATCATCATCTTTCATGTCCTTGTCACTCTTTAAAAGAAGGGCACATGTGAGGCTGGGTGTTGAACCTTCTGCAGGGCTGAGAGACCAATGGCCATTCTCCATAAGGTGGCCCAGGTTGCTGGTCTGACATTGGAGGGAGAATTTCTATTATAACTTAGCAGATTTAAAAAAGGGCAGACATTTAGACTTTAAATGTCTTTGGACTTTATCAAAAGGTAATGGAGTTTAATTTTCATACTTCTACTTCTTGTTGGGATATTTGGTAATGGGAGAGGCTTCCTTCGAGGCAGTGGTTGGTGTCTGGATAGCAGTCTCAGAGAAGGAGCAGAACTGTGTCAATGGAAACTGGTCTCCTTTCTGGGAAGGACAGCACACCTCTGTTAGGCAGAAGCTCATTAGTTGAGCTCAATGTTAAGAAATCTGAGTACTGGGGACTGACAGAAGGGGCCCTCCGACTCTAGTTCTCCATTCTCATGTTCCCTATGGAAGGAGAGCCCTTTGAGCTCCGGCAGACTTCTTTGCCCTTAGTACTTGCTCATTTTGTTCTGCTTGACTCCTCATGGCAGGCTTGGTCCCTACAGACAAATGACATGCACCAGGTTCTATCAGGTCATGGCAGAAAGTGCTCCATCCAGTGGCACCATGTACTCCAATCAGCTCTGTCAGAGCCAAAGCCAACACATTATTCCCTATCTTTCTCTTAGTTCTAAACTAGAGGCCAAGTGCATGGGATATGAATAACTGTTGTTCCTAAAACCTCAGTAAGTATCTCTATGTACACAAGCAGCAAAAGCTACAGCATTTCCAAGACTTGTCCACAAATAGTAGGTGATAGCATCTCTCAAAAGATGATTTACTGCACATCTTACCATGATTTGGATGCAGAGGTAGAGTGATATTATATATAATCTTTCCACTGGGGCTCTTGGAGTTCACAAAGGACAGGGCATGAGGCTGAATGACAGTCAGGCCATCTTCCCGAGCCTGAAAAACGTTCAAAAGGGAAGAATAAAAAATGGCGTGATGAAAACAAAACCAAAAAGGACAAAACCAAACCCCCAAAACCTTATTGAGAAAACAAAAGCAAATTCCCTCTGGGCTTTTAAATTAGTCACACTGAACAGAATTTTCTCCAGAAGTCCAAAAGTTTCTGGTGTCTTGCGCTGCAGATTTGTCCCAATCTCAGGAAGCTCTTAGGGTTACAGAGACCTTTGTAGGTTATCTCAGCCCCTGGCTTTCTTCTCTCCTCTGCCCCTGACCTTAGGTTTATGTCAGTGTATGCTGTGGGGTGTCCCAATATGGTTATTTTTCTCTAGGCAGAGCTTGCATTGGAACACATTTGGAAATGAGGCTCCGCAGCTGGCTATTCTATTGTTCACAGCTGGCTTCCACATCTTTGCTCTTTTAACTTAATGGGCTAAGATTGAATCTGGCAAGAAGTTCTGACGACCCAGCTGGGAAGTTTCAATTTTGGCCCCAGGAGGTTCTGGAGAGCATCACCCCAAACCTCAGTTTTTTGTTGTTGTTTTTGTTTTTTTAAATATTTTTTAGTTGTCGATTTGTCTATTATTTATTTATTTACATATGGTGCTGAGGGTCGAACCCAGGGCCTCACACATGCCAGGCAAGCACTCTATCACTGAGCCACAACTTCTAGCCCTCCAAACCTCAGTTTTGCTAATTTGTGATGCTTTCTGGTTTCAAAAGGCTAAAGATGAATAGGGTCTCAAACACCAAAAGAGGCTCACTATTTGCATTCAGAGCTATTTGTTTATTAAAGCTCACAATAACAGCCAACATTTCTCTTTGTCTTCATTCTGCTATTCAAAAGAACTAGATATTGCTTTTCTCTTCTAGCTTTCAGGACTCAATGAGCAGGTCAAGCAATATTAATCAGAGGGCCCGACATGTGTGTGACTTTCACTATCTTGTGCACATCCATGACCCACCAAGAGTAGCAACACTCAAAAACAAAAATTAAAGATTCAGACTCCTACAAGTAGCATGGCAGTGGATTGGGGACAGTGGCAGCGAATTAGTGTAGAAAGAATAAAAGGGAAAACTAGTCTGAGCATGGACCTTTACCCAGTCATGTATGCTGTCTTAAAACAAAACACAATATCCTGCTTGGTGCAGGCTCTTCCTAACTGACCCTTGAGGTACGCTGCAGTGTGACATGCTCTTCTGCTCTTTGAAGCTCTGCTTTTTTCAGAAGGAATTTCCCGATTTAGAAAAGGATTAAGTGGGGCACCTAATGCTCCTAGAGGAGGGTGTGGTGTTCTTCCCTTGAACCATAAAAAGATTGAAGGTTGCAGTTGCTTTATAATTGTCCCCAAGGCATACTTGTCCCAGGGAAAGGCAGCATCTGCAGGTTAGGACAATCCCCCTATAAGTAAAGAGTCATATTTCAGGTCCTTGCTCAGGTCTGGAATGTAATGAGCAACGAAAATTAGAATTATAAACAGCAGCTGGTCTCTCACCCTAAAATAAAACAAGTAAGGACAATAAATTTAAAAATATATGCCCTATATAAGGTATTTACAGCTCATTCATGTGTGCACACATATGTGGGCATGAATACAAGGAAAAAAGTAAAGGCTTGGTACATTGTTCAGTACTGTTTGCAAAATTGCAATCTCAAAATCATTGTAATAACTTAATTCTCAGAGTATCATGGGATACTTTTGAAAATCTGGATGTCCCTAAAACAATCAAGTGGTAAGAAGAGAGAATTATCAGGGATATAGGACTATGGAAAAGGGAAATAAGTTCCAGCCAAGACAAGAGATATTCTATTTTGGAATTTATGGATTTTCTCTACTAATAGGAATAGACACCGGGTAGAAAAAGTGAGGACTTGATTCTGTGAAGAAAGCAATATTGAGGTTGAAACATATAAAAATGTAATCAATTTTAATACTGGCTATTTGAAATGTTCAATATTTATCAATTAAACATAGTAAGAAATGAGAGATTAAATTTCATGGAAATCGTTATGGAAGACATTTTTTATAACATATATGTCAACAAAAGAAAATTGCAGAATAATGGTTTTCCTAATACCCATATTGTCTCTGAATATATCCAGAATCCAAATCTTTCTCCCCACCTCCACTGCCACCATCCTGCCCAGAGCCAGCCTCTCCACTGGATCCCTTCAATGGCCTCCTGACTGCCCTCTTACCTCCCCTATAGTCTATCTCAGCACAGCAGCCAATGTGACCCCTTTACAAAGGATACTGGACCTCTGCTCAATACCCTGCAGTGGCTTTGCAATCAGAACAAAAGCCAAGTTCTTACAATGGTCTGTTGAGGCCCTGCGATCTGTGTCCCCACCACACCTGTGAATTCACATCAATTGTTCTCGATTTCACTCACTGTGAAATCTCAATTTTACTCCTTAATAAGGAGACCCCAAACTGAAGTTGTCATGTCCACCCATATTCCCAATCTCAATAAGTGGCACTTTGGTATTCCCAGAAATAAGGGTCTTATCTATATATAATTGACTACTTTCTTTATCCCTCTCTTAATTTTTTCTACCATTGTAACCATTGTTTTTTTGTACTGGGGATTGAAGCCAGGGTGCCTAACCACTGAGCCATATCCCCAGCCATTTTTAATATTTTATTTAGAGACAGGGTCTCACTGAGTTGCTAATTACCTCCTAAATTGCTGAGACTGGCTTTGAACTTGCAATCCTCCTGCCTCAGCCTCCCCAGCTCTGCCTCAGCCTCCAGAGCTGCTGGGATTACAGGCGTGCGCCATAGCGCCCAGCTCCGCTGTAACCATTTTTAAGTGTTCAGTACAGCTGTGCTAACTATGTGCACATTATACAACAGATCTCCATAACTTTTCCATTTTGTAAAACTAAACATATATCCACTGAGAAACTTTCCTTTTCTCCCTATCCCACTTCCCTCTCACCCCAGCAACCAGGATTCTACTTTCTTTCTCTAAGAGATTGACTACTTCTAGAGACCTTATCCAAGTGGAACCAGACAATGTTTGTCCTTTTTGTGGAAAAGCTTATTGCACTTGGCCTAATGTCAAGGTTCATTCCTGTTGTAGCATATAACAGGATTTCCTCCATTTTAAGGCTGAATAATATTCGGTGGTATGAACATATGTGTGTGTATAATAAAGATATACACACATACTATCACCTTTATATGTCATGTATAGGAATCATTCATATATCACATTTTCTTTGCCCATTTATCTGTCAATGGACATTTAAATGGCTTCCACCTCTTGGATATTTTGAATAATGCTACAATGAATTTGGATGTGTAAATATCTCTTCAAGATTTCCTTAACCCTGAACTCTTATTGCCACTGCGTGGGGTTCATACCACTAACCTCTGTTGTTCTGGGTGACTATTTCTTGTCTATTTTTTTCCTGTATATCCCCCATCCAGAATGTTCTCTACCCTGTAGTCAGAATGAGCTTCCTGAACCGGTCATTAAAAATCTGGTCATGGCACTTTTCTGCTATAAATCCTTCAACACCAACAGTCTTTTGGGACAAAATGGAAATTTCATCTCAAGGTTCTCCATGAGACTGTCATTTCTTGCTGCTTTTACACATAGGGATTTATGTGCCAGTGAACTGAACCACCTGTCATTCCTCAAATATGCTATGTTTTCCTGTGTCTCCAGTTTTTTTCATCCACTGCCCCTATTGCCTGGGTGAATTTCCTCCTTTTACTCTTCCATCAGAAGTTCTTTACAGGTGGTGATCTGAGCAGCAGCCAACAGCGTCTCCTGGGGACTTATTGGAAATGCAGATTCTTGACTCTATGCCATACCTACTGAGTTAGAAATCCTGGGGTGAGTTCTCTTTTGGGGGGGGGGGGCGGTACTGAGGACTGAACTTAGGGGCATTTGACTGAGCCACATCCCTAGCCCTTTTTTTTTTTTTTTGTATTTTATTTAGAGACAGGGTCTCACTGAGTTGCTTAGTGCCTCACAGTTGCTGAGGCTGGCTTTGAACTGGTCATCCTCCTGACACAGTCTCCTGAATTGCTGGGATTACAGCCGTGCCCAGCTCTGGGGTGAGTTCTAGTAATTAGTGTTTTAACAAACTCTATGGGTGGTTCCAACACAGGCGTAAGTTTGAGAACCCTGATCTTGGGATAATTTCTACTCAGCCAGCTCACTCTTCTAGAGGAACCTTCTGTGATGCTCTTCCATACCCTAGTGCACCAGGTGGATTTCATGTGCTTCCATGTCATTGCTATCATGGCATTATCACTGTAGCATCACTGCTTATTTACTTGTCTCCTCCTTGACTCAAAGTTCCTTAAAAATAGAGACTCTGTTTTAAGGTTATTGAATCTCCAATGTCTTCCACAGCACTTGGCACAAACCAGGAGATCAACTGTGTTTATATAAATGCCTAGATGAATGTGGAGGTAGACTCCTACACATATATATACATGTATGTGTGTATTCATGTATGTGTATATATGTGTATATATACATATATGCTTATACTATGTATTTACCACATGAATTCATAATGTAGTTACAAAATATGTGCAGAACCTGTGTGTTTAGATGAGTCCAAACCACTGAATTGAGAATGTGTTTTTGTTAACAGATTACAAGCATGTCCTACAGCAATAGCCCTAATTAATATCAAAGGAATATATACTATGTATAATGTAAGTAACAAAAGAGTAAGCTAATAATATTTTATGGTAAACTAACTTTTGAGATACCCTATGTTTCAGATATATGGACCTAATTTGCAAACATGAAACCTGAGATCCTAAAGGTTAGATCAACTTGACAAGTCTCTTCAGAGGTGCTCAGTAGCAGAGTGGAATGGCACCATCTTCCTGGCTCCTGGCCTGTTTATCCCATCTACACTCAGAATAACACTGCATTAGCATTTGGCAAGAAATGTGCATGCACATTTTTCTTTACAGTTTAAAGAGACTTCTGATCCAAGTTCCTCCAGTCAGAATGATGAATTATAGACTTGATAGTGCTGCTGAATTATGATTTCTTTAAATTACGGTTTACGGTGGAAATGCCAATACCAGCTATTCATTAAGAACTTTCTATTTTCCCCTTTATGTCTCTGTCATGCCCCAGACCCATAATTTCTGAAACTATCACTACTCTCTTTGTTGTGGCTCAAGGCTGATACACTACTTTGGGGTGTAATTATGTAGGCGCTAACTAAAACATGGATCCATAATCGTTAATTTACAAGGGCTTGCATGCTTGGGGCTGTCTGGAAGAGTGGTTCTGGCATCCCACTTAACCTAGACACAGAGTTACAGTGGAGTTGCTGATCGTCTGCACTGAGCTTCATGAGCCAATTTAAGTGACACCTTCCTTTAGATCTTTCCATGCACCACGTTCCTTCTCACACAGCACACGGACTTTCTGTGATCTGGAGCAATGACCTCCACATTTCCACTACTCTTCTTTTCTGCCTTCCTCATTTCTTTAGTCTGATGGAACTATGTGCAATTTCCCCACAGTTATACTCTTTCTCACTGTGTCTTTCATGTGCTCTTGACATCTGTGACAGTGCCCTTTGATATCACCTCTCTGTTCTGCCCAACATGTCCCCAGATTTTCCCGTGGGCAAATAATTGCTACTTATATCTCTGGATGCAGCACTGATATCACCTTCTCCAGGATGTTTTACAGTACAAGGAAAACTTCTCACAGGGCTTTTAAAAACTAGGTAACAGTTTTTCCAGTGAAGTGGTGCTATAACTGGCTGAACAATTATACTCGAATGATGTTAATGACATGGACATGAGCCTGAAATTTCTTCCGAGCACTCAAGGAGAGACCCTGTAGCTGTTTGGGATGCTGGAGAAAGGACATTGGCAATGAATGGAAGGTCAAGATGGATTCCACATAATCTTCCTCTCACCCTGGAAATGTTACGTTTGTTTTTCAAGTCAGTGAGAAATGTGTTTCCAGGGCTGCTATTGTTGGATCTGGGGTCTGCATTCTGGGTCAAGAATCTACTGCATTTAAAACCAGGACACTATATCAAATCCTGACAGTGTACCACGTGCCTCTTCCAAGTGGAAACCGCGAGTTCTCCCACCCGACTCACGGTCATATGGAGAGATGTTCCCAGAGAGAGCTTAGGTGCCTCAGGCGTGTGCGGTAAGATTGCAATGTTGAACACATGGCTCTCCAGGTGGGCCTGGGCATCTGTGGCTCTGGACACCTGAAAAGCAAAGACCTCCTGGTGAGCCTCTCATCTTCTGCTGGTCAGAGCATGCTTGCATGGGTTTAGCTTCTCCCCCTTTAAACCAGCTGTCTTTGCATTCTGTACATTCCTGCATTACAAGTTTCATTCTGCTCTTCATGCTTTATTGTGAATCATATACTGATTATAAAAAAGACACATGACCATTTTAGGCAATCTGAAAATTGCAGGAAAGTATAAATAAGAAATAAAAACTCATCCAGAGTTTCACTGTGTAGTAAGAGTGATTATTAATACATTGAGGTATTTCAGTTTAATCTTTTTACTGTGCAGACAAATCTCAATTTATATGCAATTTTATATTCAATTTTTTACTTAATACAATACTATGATATTTTGCTATATCCTTAAACATTTCTGAAAACTTAATTCTGGACGGCTACATAGGCATTATTATGAGTATGAGACATGTGATCTTTATTTCATTCCTTTACCCACCATAGATCTCTATACCTAGACTATCAGTGTCAAATCGCAGCCTCATCTTTGCACAACAAGATTTTAACATTTACTGTTAGGATAGTAGTCACAAAATAAACTTTTTCTTGTTTCAAAACTGCTGAAAAATCATGCTTTTTCTAGGCAGCTTCTTGCCCCCTTAACCTTTCCCTTATCTCCACTATTTGTTCCATCTTCATTTATCTAAGCCCTGTGTGGCCATGTGCAGTTGTATTAATTCCATATGACAGGAGTCAGGGTCCTGCAAATTCTTAAACAGAAGGCAAGACAGCAGTTATACCCCACAGAAAAACTCTTAGTTTTTATCTGGATCACATCACATGCTTGGGATCAAGTTTCAGAATACTTACATATCTTCAAGGAGATACCTCATATTATTGCTATAAAATAATATTAATATCTATAATTCCCTGCTCATCTAGTGTGAGCTCAGCATTGTGCTAGTTGCTTTTCAAAGGTTATCTTCTTATTCCCCACAAAGTAATATTATTATCCTCTTTTTTATAAATGAGAAAACTGAAGGCCAAAACATAAAAGCAGGGCTGGGGATATAGCTCAGTGGGTAGAGTGCTTGCCTTGCTTGCACAAGGCCCTGGATTCAATCCCCAGCACCACAATCAATCAATCAATTAATCAATCGAAGCAATGTGTCAGAGTGGCAAAGCCAATAAGTATCTGTACTTAATCAGGTTAGTTGGGTTTATATCTTTCCACTGACCAAGATGACTTACTTTGGAAGTTTTCAGAAATGAAGAAAGGGTGTTTTCCTGTCTCTTAAACAAAAGGAATAGAGCATTGTGCAGGTAGTGAAATGTGGGCATATTACTGGCAAGTGAGTCAGTCTGGCTTCCCAGTGAAGTCACTGATAGTGAAATATGTTGATTTATTTTTTCAAACCAAATCCCCTGAGGAGGTGTCAATGTGATCTGAATACACCAAAACTAGGGCTATTTCCCACACCAAAAAATGACTGTAATTGTGCATGCTTTCTTCTCCCATAGACCATCTCTATTTTAAAATGCTACTTGCATTACATAAATCCTGTCTTACATGCAAAGTAACAGATGGGATGCATTGATGGCTCATGACAGCACATCAACATTAAAATGGAATTAAATCTATGCAACTCATTATTGAGGTCTTTGCCTTCATTCCTTGCATTTCCTGCTTTAAAGAAAAAAAAAAGGGAAGAAAAAGAAAGAATCATCAGAACAGCATCTTTTTTAGTTTAAAATCCTTTAGGGACACTAAAATGATAAATGGGAAAAGTTGCTAACCATTTATCTTAGCACATGGCTATAGTGTCTGTGTATTTCAAATCAAAATATGAGGTAAGCCTGTAAAACAGTGAGACTTTAAAAACAAACAAACCAAAACTTTTCTTTCTTTTTTTTTTAAATTTTTTTTGGTTGTAGATGGACGTAGTATATTTATTTATTTTTATGTGGTGCTGAGGATCGAACCCAGTGCTTCATGCATGCGAGGCAAGCATTCTACCACTGAGCCACAGCCCCAGCCCAAAAAACTTTTATTTCTAAGAGAACACAATCCCAGAGAGTTGTTTCATACATGCAATAAAGGTGCTGTCAGTGTTTCAAATGTACTTTTGGAATGCCTTCAGAGGGAGTTCACAAATCATTAAGAAAGCTGAGTGCATTACTTCATAATTACTACCCACTTTAATAAAAAATAATTACCACTCTTTTTCTTGCCAGACTTGATTCTAAATGACTTTTGGCCAATTTTCTATATTTTTAAATCTACTTCCAAAAAACGTATATTGAGTATATTATCCAACACACTTTGAAATTAATTTCAAATGGGAGTTCTAAATAAATTCAGTACAAAAAGTGTGAAGACTCTCTACAGGGAACAACTCTGTAAGTAATAATATTCAGATGGATGTCTTAAATTCTAGTGAGTTTTTTTTTTAAATTTAATTTTTACTCTCATTTTTAAATTGTATTTCATTTTGTCATATTTTGTTTTATTTTATTTTTGTACTTAATAACCAACTTGTTAGAGCAATCAGATATCATTTTGAGCAGGTGCTTAGAGTCTAGGGAAACCTGCCACATTGATAATATTCTCTCTCCTGACCCTTGAGGAGGTAAAGGCAGGTCCCCAGATTCTAGTTTGCTGAGGTGACTTCTTTCGATTGAGGTCTTTGCCTCCATTCTGGCTCATTCTCTGATGACTACAGTAGTCCCCAGGTGCTAACAATGAAAAGTTAACTAGGACAAAGGACCCACAGCATTTGCTCACTCAATGGACCTTTAATGTGCTCAGCAGAATCTCATTTTAACGGTTTCCACGTTTATCTCAACCTACTCTTTGGAAAAGCACATCTTTTACACAATATAAATTAGTCAGGCAATGAAGATATACACACCAGGTGTCAGAAGCAGAATGGAGGTGATTTTAACAAGGTGAGCGATTGTGGTTGGTTTATTCCCAACTGGATCCTAGACAAGGAAAACCTCAGACTTGGAGGTGGCACTGCTTTGGCTGATTATCATTAACATATGTATTTTCTCTGACACTACCACATTCTTCTCTGTATCCTGTTTAAACATTCTTGTTCTTAATTCTTTATTATTTTGCATTTCTGTTTAATTTTTTTATTTCCAAACTGTGCTAGCCAGAGTTTTGTCTGATTTTTATTTTTAATTTTTTCAAAATATCAGCTTTTGTATTGTTCATCATTTCTAGCTTTTCATAGTTTATCAACCCCTCTGCTTATCTCTACTAATTCCTTCTTTTTATTTTCCTTAGATTTCAGTTGTGGTTCTCTAGCTTCTTTAGTTAAATATTTAGTTCATTTGTTTTTGTGTTTTACTGCCCAATAAAAGCGGCTGTTAATTTTGAGTATAATTTTGCCCACATCATTTAAGTTTTGATAATTGACTTATTCCTCATCAATATTTCTTCATAGTTTACTGCTTTGATTTCCTTTAAGACTCAGTAATTATTTAGGAGATTATTTAAAATATTCCAAGGGGTTTAAATTTTTTGTTTATCTTTTCATTATTAATTTCTAATATATTCATAATAGATTATAGCCAGTATAATTGTCCATTCATTAATTTACTGCAGGTCTCCATACAGTCAAGTATTTTATCAACTTTTATAAATGGTAGTAACAAATCCTTATGTCGTGCTTACTATTTGACAGGCAGTTTTCAAAATGTTTTGTATGTATTAACTCAATCTTCTCAGTAGTTCTATTTCACAAATGAGGAAACTGCGCCTTAAGTAATTTGCCTAAAGTGGCAGAACTCATACTCAAACCTACTGAGTTTGGCTAAGTCCAGGATTTTATATAATATGTTGAATGTTCCAAGAACATTCTAAGAAAATATGACTTTTTTCCCTGTATTTTTATATTTTGGGGAGAACTTTTTTTGTCATGAATGATGCTTGTGGAGGTACCCATACATGTGAATAAACAGTTTTTAAAAATCTCCTAATGTTATTAATCACATTTTTCTTCTCCCCAACATGATTTTCAGACCATTGCAGAAAATTGGCCAAGTTGTTTATAAATGAGGGTGATGGCTTTCTGCACACTTCAGAAAAAACAGGAAGCAGAGGATACCTGGAAGTGGAAGGAGTCACTCTGGGTTGTGGCTCCTGAGTGCCTGTACCACACGATGCCTTCATTGATGTCCTGTTGGGTGAAGGTGCTAGTGGGGCTTGCTGTCCTGCCATCAGGCAGGTGCTGCCCTTGGTCTGCAGGACTGTCTGCAGGCATATTCACCAGAAGGACCACTTCCCCTAGGAAACCAGAGGACACACAGTGAGGATCTGGGGAGAGTAAGTCAGAGTGCTTATTCTCTTTCCCCATCCTTCTCCTATATTTTTTTTAAGCTGAAAATAATTGATTGTTTTCATCTAAGATGAAGGAAAGGATGTTAACACAGAACTCAACAAAGATTATTAAATTCATCTTTAGACATAGACTTCATAGACTTCCCAATCTTTCAGCTAAAAGAACCAAGGAAAATTTATATATAAAGTTGTATAAAGTAGTGTAGGCTGTAAACACTCAAACATCAGGCATTGGAGGGATTCATTTCTATACACAACTTTCTGTGCAACAGCAAGTGTTTTCTAACCAGGAAGTTAGTATAAAAACACAGTAGAAAATTAGAAAACATTCAATGAAAGATGCTCTTGGGAGAGTTCTCTCCAATGAAAATATTAATAGCTAATACTAGAAAACATATGGCAGGCACTGCATTCTATGTGGTGGTTCAAGCCTAGTTCCACCACTCCCAACTGCATGAGCTTACTTATTACGCTCTTTAAGTCACTGTTCTCCATTGGTAAAATGAGGATAACACAGGTTGAGCATTTGTAATGTGAAAATCTGTAAAATGATAATCCAAATCTGAAATGCTCCAAGATCCAAAACTTTTTGAGCATCAACATGATGCTACAGTGGAAAATTCCATACTGGATCTCATGTGATGGATAATAGTCAAAATGCAGGCACATTTTTAAAACACTGTATCGAATTACTTTTGACATATGTGTATGAGGTGTATATGAAGCATAAATGAATTCCCATGTTTAGACATGGATCTCATCCCAAAGACATGTCATTTGGCCTCAGGCATGTTAGATAAGGGATGCTCAACCTGCAGTAAATACTTCACAAATGCTTTAAAAGAAGGTTGGTCATCCTTACAGTAATTTCTATTTAATATTTCTAAATCATGTTATTATCTATCTCCATTATACAGATGAAGTTCTTTAGGCTCAGAGAAGTTCAGTGAAGGTCACATGTATGATAGGAAAACAAGTGAGAATTTGGATCTGAAGCTCATGTTCTTGGTCATGAAACTCTGTTATCAATCATAATTATTTTGTGTATATGTATCAATATTAACCCTGCTAAATAACTGATTATGTTTTCTCCTCCTTCATTCTTTAAACTTTATTTGAACTAAAGCAAGGAAATATAAATCTAAATACCACCAATCTGTTTTTACTGTTTATTATTCACCTGAAGCTACTGTTGTCTAAAAGTGAAATCACAAATACAGAGGTGTTATAGAAACAATTAAAATTTCACAGGGAGAATATTCCTTCAAGTGAAGACAAACCCAAAATAGATGAACGGCTGAAAATAAGCTATATTCACATGAAAAGGCATCTAACAATAAATCTGAAAGAAGCCACCCTATCACTTTGATAGTGAAAGACATGGAGGAGTGTGGGGTGGGGGGAGAAATACTATCTATGTGTTTGTCTATTTTTAAAACATTCTGTAAGAGAACACTGAGTTCTTAGACATATTGGACTATTGACAGCACATTTTTTTTCCAAAATTGGTAGCACATTTTAATTACCCTCGAGAAATTTATTTTCTTACTCAAAGCAAACACTCATTCTAATATTTAGATGCTCTAAATTCAAGTTAAAAATGAGCACAATGTCTTGGATGATAATGAAATACTGAAATAAAAGAAAAACATCACTACTCTTCTTTTTTTTATTTTTAAAAATTTTTTTTTAATATTTTTTTTTAGTTGTAGATGGACACAATATCTTTATTTTATTGCTTTGTATGTGGTGCTGAGGATCAAACCCAGGGCCTCACGCATGCAAGGCAAGCGCTCTACCGCTGAGCTACAATCCCAGCCCATCACTACTCTTCTTTATATAATTGGGTATGGAATCAACTCACTCTAGTTTTCTTTTTTATATTATTTTTCATTTGTACCTATGTCAAAATTTCCATCACCACTCTCCTAGCTCAAATTCTGTTCATAAGATGCTGTTAACAGGATCTTATGAATGGCTTCCCAGGATGTGGACTTTTGCATGAGTGTAAGTACAGTACAGTCAGAAAAAATTCTGAAAGGAAATCGCCACAGTGAAAATGCGACGAGTAGAAGGATAGAAAATACCCAACTGCTGATTTCATAGCTATTTTGCCTTATAATAGGGAAAAAAAGTGTGGAATTTTCCTAATAAGACCTAATGAAATAAATTATTTTTCATATAAAAGTTGCTTCAATGCTATACAGATAGACAGGAATCATAGGATATTGGTCAATTTCATTAGATTCAACTCCATAAGTAATCACTGAGTACTTAATAGGTCTACTTACTATACTAGGCCCTTTGAATGTAGGAGGATTCAAAGATAAGCAAGATGTAGTTCCTAGGCCTAAAGATCAGCCCCCAACCAAGTGGAAGCCACTGGGAGATTCTCAGCAGGTGAACAGCATAAGGTGATCAGAATATAGAAATATAAAGCCTGGTAGTCCTGTTAGAGAGGCTGGAATTTATTCTATAAACATAACGACAGTAACTAACGTCTCTATGGACAGTTTGAGTGATTATGAGGCTGCTGCAAAACCCAAAGCAGAGATGGGACCTGAATTAAGGCAACAGAGATTAGCCTGAAAATAAATACACAGATACAAAAGTCACTGAAGAAACACAAGCAATGCAACTTGACAAAGTGGCTGTGGAGGAAGCAAGGAGGAGGAGTCTAAGAGAACCACCTATTAGAGTGGGTGACTTGTCACCACCAATGGGCATAACAGGAGGATGGCAGGCTGGAGGGAGCACAAAGAGTTCAGTACCGGCTGTGTTTAATACAGGAGCATTGGTGACAAGCCCATGAGTGGATAAGGAGAACTACTGGCATTGTGTCACCCAGAGGTGACAGACAACATTTTTACCTCCTCTTTCCATGTTTTTTATTGGTGCATTATAGTTACACATAATAATAAGATTTGTTATAGATTCATACATGCACACAATCTAACAATATAATTTGGCCAATATCGCTCCCAAGAGAGACAACCTTTTCTGTAGTACCTTACCTCTGCTTCTGTGATAATATCATACAAGGATATGACATGGGTTTAAAATACTGAAAATCATCTCCATTTGGGATTCCTTTTATACCAAATTTTACATTTTAACCAAGAATTTTCAAGAGAAAATTTAATAGCTATTAAGAATTAGAATCTCATTTGAATCTCCATGAATTATGTTGGTTCTGGGATCATTTCTATTAAGTGATTAAATTACTTTCCTTATACTATGATAAATAATTTAGAGTTGGCAGTATGTTAGATTTAGTCAGATTCTCCCTCAAACAAATGTTAAAGGTACTTCATTAAAACCATCTCATTAAATTTACTTTCAAACCTATGAAGTAGCTAAGGGTATTCATCAACTTGTCTAAACTTTTATTTAAAAATGGTGGTGAGTCTAGGAGCCGTTGAATTTAGGCCCTTTATGCACATATTATAGAAAAAATTTATATTTAGTTGCATTCCAAGGTCAGCTCTTCACTGACCTAGAGTCCAACATGAACCTTTTAAATCCATGAGGGAGTTCATAGTAGCCAGGGGCCAAGGAGGTAACGGCTACACAGATGTACCTCACTGAACAGATGGAGGGAGGTAGACAGGTGTCTACTTCCCACCACTCTTTTCACTCTTAAATAGTTCTCAGGGGTGATGTGATTTGATTACTACTAGTAGTGATATATGGACACAAAGAAAGAGTATGTTCACAGGAAGAAATTAATTAAGAGAGTTATAGTAGGAAAAGGATCACAATAAAGTCTACATGGCATTTATTAAGCTGAAATGGCAAACTTTTTCTGCTTAAAGCAATTTAATTCAGCATTGTTCTGTTTAATATTTGATGAAACACAGGGCTGTTTCTGTGAAATTTGGGGACTTAGCTTTTGGCTTTTAATAATCAAGACAAAGTTAGAGAATTTAATACAAGAGTCATAGGTTTTTAGATATGAAAAGGACTTAAACGATATCCAGCTTGAAATCAGCAGTTGAAAGTATGATGAGAACAGGATATTTATTAATTACAAATGAGAAAACAGAAACTTAACAGTGAAGCAATTTGGCAGATATCACTTTAGCTAAGTGATCAAAGTTAACTAGCAATAAGACAGGGCCATCACATGCACTAAAAAAGGGGAAAAAGCATAATCATATCATATCATGCACTAAAAAAAAGGGGCAAAAGCATAATCTTAATCCAATAAAGAAAAAACACCTGACAGACCCAAACTGAGTAGTACTCTATAAATATCTGACTAGTACTCTGCAAAAGTATTAAGGTCATAAAAGAAAAGAAGCAGAGAACTGTGGCACATTGGGGGAGGCCAAGGAGACATGACAATTAAATGCAAGCTGGAATTCTGGATTGGTTCAGAAAAATAGCATTAGTGAGAAGACTGGCAAAATTTGAATAACATCTACAGATTAATGTCAATTTGCTGGTTTCAGTAACTACTCTATGGTCATGTAAGATATTAACATTAGGAGAAGATAGGTAAAGGGTATTCAAGAACTGTGCTTTATTTTTTTTGCCACTTTTCAATTAAATCTAAAATTATTTAAACAGGAAGTTAAAAAATTATCTGACCTAATTCCTCAAAGAAACCTATGGCCCAAAGGAGTACACTTGCCTCCTTCAAGATTATGAAGTTCTATTACATGATATCTCAACTAGACGGTTTTATAATTATAATATCAATTCTTGATAAGATTATGCTTTCTAATGTCTGTGGACACTGGAATTATTTTTAAATTGTCTGGAGTTAATGTTTTTCTTCACTACAGAAAATGCATAATTTTTAAAATGTGATAACCTAGAGAAAAAAAAAACAATGATTCTTTCTCTGCTTTTTAATGTGTCAAGTGGGTTTTCACTTTTTATGAATACAATTTTCATTTTTAGATGATCAATTTAGCTACCTAAAAAAAAAGAATCTACCTAAGTTGGGTGCAATGGCATGTGCCTATAGTTCCAGTACATGGGTGGATGACTCATAAGGATGCCTTGAGTCTAGGAGTTCAAGGCCAGGCTAGACAACACGAAATCCCATTTCAGACAAAACAAAATGACTACCTGTTCCTTTATTTAAACAGCATTTTGCTATTTTCTTTCAGTTTTAACTCCTTCTTTTAGGTCTTTAAACCATTTTAAATACACCTATTTTATAGTTTTTATGATTGTTCCTTTATTTGAAATTCTTGGGGTTTTAATCACCTTGTTTGTTTTGGTTTTGTGTCTTCCTGGATTTGGTGGTTTTTCATTCTGTGCTAATCCTCAGTGGCTTGATCTGAGAGTCCCAGTGTGACCTGGTGGAGGGTGAGCCTTGTTACAGTGGTTTATATTTTCTGCAAGGAACCCAAGAAGTATCACTGACCTGAAATTAATTTTCACATAAAGTCTCGATTTTGGATGTTGTGGACAAGGCATACAGCATAATTTAACTCTGGATCTATAGGAGAAATAGGCTTGAAGTCCTAAATTCTCAACTCTGAGAAAGGCAGGTCTCTGCTATCTCTCTGTGCTAGTGAGCCTTTTCTTTCCTACTCTGTCTCTCTAAGTGAAGGACCATCCTTCCAGAGCCCTGGTTTTAGGCAGGGTCTTAATTCCAGCTACTTGTTTGTGCATGAGTCTAAACTCCCAAGTTCTCAGTTTCCTGAGACACACAGTGCCCTTCTCAGAGAAGCCTTGAGCTCTTGCAGACTCCAGTGCCTTCCTTGCTGCTGGCACCTAGAGTTTCTCTCTATTCTTCAGTGCTCAGCTATGAACACTTCACAATCCTGGGTACTCAGCTATAAACACCTTACAATTTTTGTTACATTTTATCCAGCATTTTTAGACAATGACAATGGACAATTTCTCAGGTTATTGTATTCTATTATCTGGATGAAAGAAGTAACAGTGGAGAATGCTGAAGAATGTTTCTGTGAAATATACTTTTTTAAAGTCACATCAAGAAGTCTGGCAATGGTCTGAGAAGGACATAAGGTAGAGCCTGACCTTTGAAATTTAAGATATCAATTAAGATATCAAGTAAGTCAGTGACTGTTAGCAAGCTGGTTTATCCCAGGTTTCTAGTGTGCAAAATTAAGTTATTAGAAATTTAAATTAAGCTTTGGCTGTTACATATAATGTATTTATAAAATTTACTCACCACCTAGCAAATGTGTACAGTGTGGTAAGTGTTGAAATTGTTTTACTTTTAAAAGAGGTGTATAAAATGAGAGAGTTCACTGGAATTGCAACGTTGCTCATGGCATTGTACAATAAATAGCAAGTCCTAGACTGCTGAATGCAGAGATGAAACCATGCTAAAGAAAAAAATTTACCAAACTGGGGGTGGTCTTGTGCAATCTTGTAGACAACATCTTCAGCACTGGCACCTGGAGCTTCAGCCTGTAAGATTCTGTTGGTAATCTGCAACATTCCCCCTTCTGGAACCCATACCATTGAATTAGCCACAAGCCGAAGTGCTCCATCATTCTAGAATAAGGGAAAGGGCAGAATTGGGTCCAAGCAAAATAAGACAACATTAATACCAAAAAGCACTAGTTATCAGGTCCTATTGTTGCAAAAGATCTTCTGATAAGAAAGAGAGATTTGTAGTTTAGAGTCATAGTATGGACCATGGGTATACATTATGTGTAGATATATGCACATATATAAATTTATAAGTGTATATATTCTGATTTTATTTTAATTTTTCATGAACCATTAATTTACATCATTCAGGAAGACTATGTCTCTCCACTTCTTTCCTTCATTTGTCCATCTACCTGTCCTTCTGTCCCCACCATCCACTATATTCAAAAGAGTTATTCATTCAGTACCTATCGAATGCCAGCTCCTTTGTTTTAGAACTAAAATATACAATGATGTTTAAAAGCAAGATCTCAACTTCAGAAGGAGCAACACACAATTATCAAATAGTTAGAATGCTTCACAGTGATGCTCTTTAAGAAGCTTGAGCAGGGAGCCATGAGGCCATAGAAGAAGGAGGTCTCAGGAAGATTTTCCTAAAGAAGAATCATTCATTTCTGAACAACAACAACAAAAGGCTTTCTAAGTAGAGAAGTGGTGAAACAGATTTTAGGCAAAGGGCCCAGTTTAAGCAAAGGCAAAAATGTGAGCAGTGGCTCAGTGGCAGAGTGCTTGCCTGGCATGTGCGAGGCACTGGGTTCGATTCTCAGCACCACATACAAATAAATAAAATAAAGGTCCAGGGGCTGGGGTGGTGGCTCAGTGGTAGAGCGCTTGCCTAGCATGTGTGAGGCACTGGGTTCGATCCTCAGCACCACATATAAATAAATAAAAAATAAAGGTCCATCAACAACTAAAAAAATTATTTAAAAAAAAAGGTCCATTAACAACTAAAAACAATTTTTAAAAAAATGTGAGACAACATCATGTGTTTGATAAATGTCCAACTGGCACCAGTAGAGCTTGGGAAGCCAGGTGAAAGGTGGATAAAAAGTGACAGTGTCTTCAGGAAGGCTAGTAAAAAGTAGAAGCTAGGCTAAAAAGTCTCAATTCATCTTACAGGCACTCGAAAGAAAACAGGTGTCTTCAGGGAAGGAAATGGGATGATCGTACTGATGGAATGATCAGTCTGTCTTTAGAAAGATAGCCTCCAAGGGCAAGAGATGGAGGTGACGAGCATGGGGATGAATCTGGAGCTGTAGAAATCATTTAAGTTCTCAATGGCTCAGAGAAGATCAAGGCCTGTGAGAGGGTAATTGCAGTGGGAATGAATCTTTAGAAACAGATTCTAGAAACACTACAGAGTGAAATTGACAGGCCTGATAGCTGATTGAAAGTGAGGGAACAACAGTTGAGAGCAGCTGACTGCAAGAAATCACCTATTTAGCACTCCTGAGAAAGCAACCACTTTAATTGCTATAGCTAATTTCATTAAAAAGTGCTGCCATTCCTGATTTACAAGGTGTACATCTTCTTCCCAAACCTCATAATTGATATTTTCCACAGAATGTGATTAGTGGGACTGCCAATGTTCACTTTTCAGTTTGTTTTTATTCTTCAAAAATCAGTGAATCTGGTATTTTAAAATAGGACATTTCGGAAAGAATCCCTTTTGAAAGTACTGGTGTTATTTTCAAATATGCCAATAAACAACACAGCAAACAGCACACTCAGGAGAACACTCAGAAGAAAAGACAGCAGCTATTCTTTTGTAATCACTTGGTACTTGAGCATTTCACCTCTTACAAGCTGGTCATGCCCATTTTCACCACATGTACCAGGAAACTGAGTCAAGTGGTGCCCAAGAGAACAGTTACGAAGGCACTTTCTATCCTGACTGCTGCTCAGGGGCAAAATCCCAGAGAATTTTCTCTTTTGCAATGGATCTAGCATGCTATTTACAAAAGCATCAAAAGTGTGTCAGTAACTTGACATATAATCTACCAGAATTCTTGGAGAAAAGGCTCTAACTCCAGAAGAGTTTAAAATGCCATGATACACCGGGGCACAGGTTTCATAATTGGTAGGAATATTTCTACTAGAAGCAGCCTAGTCAACTTTAATTTTGGTTATAAAGATCAATTAAATGTCAATAACTACATTTCTGGACTAAATAGGCTATGTGTGTGTGTGTGTGTGTGTGTGTGTGTGTTTAAAATTTATTCTAAGCAAGTAAGTACTGGGACCTGCGCACACATTCCCCAGATGGCTCTGCATACATCTCTGTCTTGACTGTACTTTATCAATTCAATTATTTATTTTTCCTGTGTAACAATTTAGGAAATAGTAACTCTGCTTAGAGAACAGTATCACCTAGAAACTTCAGACACATAGAATCTTGGCTCTTACCCCAAATCTTCTGAATCAGATCTCCTGAATAGAAATTCCCATTTTAAAAAATGTCCAGGAGATGTGCAGTCATGCTCAAGTACAAGAACTATTTCCAGATTAGAGACTACAATCTTTTAGAGTGGCTCACAATGGATCTTTTAGAATATTTATGCTTAAAATGGATAGTATATATGCCTCTAATTCTGAATTATTGCTTGTGGTACTTAAGAAGAAATGAATGACACCAAGGACAAGAAGTAGAAGTTTTGGATGTCAACAGGTGGCAGAATAGGAGGTTTAACCCCTCAAGCCCCCACAGCAACCCTATAAAATGTTTTGGTAGTGCCGGGGATCAAACCCATGGCTTTGTGCATGCTAAGCAAGTACTCTACCACTAAGCTACACATCCAGCCCTAGAAACCCTAATTTTAACAACCATCCACAGATAACAATACCTTCATGAAAGTACATTGAGTCCAGCGAAAAGGTTCTAGCACCTTGGAGGAACACTGAGGAGGATAAGAAAAAATGTTTCATTTTACCCATATCACTCTCTTCAAGATGGCACAGCTTAGTGCCAAGAGAAAAGAGCAAAAAGCTTATTTAAAGAAATGATGACAAAAAAATTTTCAAATCTGAGGGAAATGAACATACAGATTAGTAAAGCCCAAAGAGCTCCAAACAGATTAAACATAAAGTCTTTATCAAGGCACATTATAATCAAATTCTCAAAAATCAATGACAAAAAGAATTTTGAAAGCAAGAGAAAAGTGGCCTATCACACACAAGGAACTTTTTAAGACTAGCAGTGGATTGCTCAGCAGACACCTTTTAGGCCAGGTGAATGGAACGATGTAATCAGAGTAACAAAGACTAAAACTGCCAACCAAAAATAATTTACCAGCAAAGCTGTCATTGAGAAATTAAGAAGAGGTAAAGACTTTCCCAAACAAAAGCCAACAGAGTTTATCATGACTAGGCCTGTCTCACAAGAAATGCTCAAGTTCTTCAAGGTTAAATGAAAAGATATTAATTAGCAACACAAAAAAACATGAAAGTAGAAAACACTGCTAGAGGAAAGTACAGTTGGCCTTTTATATCCATGGGTTCTACATTTATGGATTCACCCAACTACAGACAAAAAATATTTAGGAAAAAAAATCGTGTATAGTGAATGTGTAGAGGCTTTTATAGTCACTATTCCCTATCTATAATATAACTACTATTTACATAGTATTTACATAGACATGGTATTATAACTTTAGTATAAAAGTTAAAAGAAAAAAGTATTAAAAATAATGATGGCTATAAAATTTATTAATGGATTTATGACATAGAGATAAAAATTTTAATGGCGGTAACAAAATGGTGAGAGGCAGGGAGAAGTAAAAGTGTAGAGTTTTGTATGTGATTGAAGAGAAATTGTTATCAGCTTATAATGGACTATCATAGTTATAAAATGTTTTATGTAAGCCTCATGGTAATCACAAAAAAGTCTGCAGTAGATGTACAAAAGATAAAGAGAAAGGAATCAATGTATATCACTACAAAAAAAAAGTCATGGGGCTGCAGTTGTGGCTCAGTAGTAGAGTGCTTGCCTAGCATGTGTGAGGCACTGGGTTCGATCCTCAGCACCACATAAAAATAAATAAATAAAATAAAGGTATTGTGTCCATCTACAACCAAAAGAAATTTTTTTAAAAAAAGTCACAAAGGAAAACAAAATATTATTCAGCCTCAAAGAAGAAAGGAATCTTGCATTTGTAACAACATGGATGGACTTGGAGGACATTAGCTAAGTGAAATAAGCCAGACACAGAAAGAAAAAAAGAAACTGTATGATTTTGCTTATATATGGAATCTAAAACAGTCAAACTTATAGAAGCAGAGAGTAGAACGGCAGTTGATGAACGCTGGAAGATAGGAAATAGGGAGATAATAGCCAAAGGGCATAAAGTTGCAGTTATATAAGATAAATGAATTCTGAAATCTATACAGCATAATGCCTATAGCTAACAATACTGTATGACAGACTTCAAAATTGCTAAGAGGAGAGATCTTTTGTAAAATGTTCTTACCATAAAGACAAGTAATAACATTAAAGGGGTCAGGAGAGAACTTTGTTAGGTGATGATGTCTGTGACTCTGAAATGGTGATGGTTTTATGGGTGAGTACTATCTCCAAATTCGCTGAGTGTGTATATTAAATAGGTAGAGCTTTTTACTTGTCAATCTTACTCAATAAAGCAGTTTTTTTTTTAAAGAAATATACATCTTCCCACTCATCATGATGACATTTTTGTTGTTGTTCTCTTTTGGGAGAGAGTAAGGGAATATTTAAGTTCTTTTCTATAGGTAAAGTGTCCAAAAAGCCAAATTTTAACCTAATTTTCCCAATGGTTCTGAAATTTTGGAATTTCTTTGTCTCCTTGTAGGTTTTTCTTTTTTCTTGCTCATTGGTTCATTTATCACTGTCAGCTCAAGAAATTAGTTGTATTACTAGTTGAATCATCTCCTGCCCAATGAGGTTTGATATATCCTCCAGAGTATATTAGCAGGCAATAAAATTTCAACAAGTAAAACTGAGGGCATGATTAAAACAGTGCTTTATATTAAATAGTTCTTCTACTTCATTTCATAGAACGATAGGCAAACAAATGTTGGTAATAAAGTTTAGCCATTACATATTTATTATGAGTAAAAATATTAATGTTGCAAACCAGAAAAAAGAGCATAAGCCTCCATCTTTTGGAAGAAAAAAATCTCACAAACAAAATGAAAGTTCCTATTCCCATAAATTAAAAGGTTGGGTCATCAATGATGTAACTTTAGCTCAAATGATAGTGTACTCCAACCCCAGGCCAAAATATGCAAGACAAAGTTTTAAAAACTTCACTATTTAGAAAAGAACTATAGTTGGATATAACAGTGACCCTACCATTGTACTTATTCTATAATACAAATTATACCTTAATTTGAAAGATTTCACTTATACCATGACTTTTAAGACTTAATCTAGTAGGACTTTGTGGACTTTAAGGAAGGAGCATGCAGTGTGGGAGATACAAGGTAAAAATCGTCAGCAGGAAGAAAGAGGGGAAGCTAATTAGAAAGTTTCTGTGTTTGGTAAGGTGGGCATGAGCCTCAGAGGCTTGCTACTTAGGGTCTGGAATATAGGACCATGCACTTTTTTTTTTGGTACTGGGGATTGAACTCAGGGGCACTCGACCACTGAGCCACATCCCCAGCCCTATTTTCTGTTTTATGTAGAGACAGGGTCTCACTGAGTTGCTTAGTGCCTCGCCGTTGCTGAGGCTGGCTTTGAACTCACGATTCTCCTGTCTCAGCCTCCCAAAGTGCTGGGATTACAGGCGTGTGCCACCGCACCTGGCTGAGCACGCACTTTTTGAGACACTGAATTAAACAGGCCGAGCAAGTCTCACCAAAAGGTGAAACCTTGACATGTGGCAAGGATTTATTTATTTACGAAACAGGCTCTTATTCATACAAATAAATACTTTTTACCATTGACATCTCTAATTCTTATAAACATCACTATTATCAAACTAACTGTTTCCCTGTAAGACTACCAGTGAAAGGTAGGCATTAATGAAACTGAGGGGAAACACAACAGTGCTTTGTAGCTGCCCATAGGCATTACCACAGTCAGAAATGGCCCACAAGGATAAAATTTTCTATCTAGTGCATAGTATGACAGTTGGGGGCTTTTAACATTAAAGCATTACCTAGCTGCAGAAAATAACCACTCAAACAACAATAAACAAGGTCAGAAAGATCATCAGATTTATTGTCAGAATGGAAAAAGGCATGATTTCCACAGGCACCTTAATTAATGGGAAAGCAGATAATTCCTTGAAAGTCCAGTAGTAGAAAGAAGCCCACTGTTGAGCAGACTTTTCCTAGGCCATTTTAGACCTTATTGCATTTCGAATCGCTTTGGAATCATCTCTCTAGTAGACTTGGGGTTGGTAAGTCACCCAATTACTGAAAGCCTGTTCAGCAGGGCATTCTTTATTACTTTTTCTTTCTTTCTTTTGCCTCCTTCCTCTAACTGGACATATTTCAACATCAATCCTGGTTCCATGTCCTCAGCAGCTCAGTATAAGCCTGGAGGTGGCAGTCAAGTTTATTCACTGCCAGGACAAGTTTGGGGGAAGTGGTGTATGACATCAGTCAACAACTGGCCCCTCTCCAAATTTAACATACAAGTAATCTCATCTCAGGCTATGAACTCTCATGCCCATCTTCCAAAATGGCTATGAGAATGAAACCAATCATGTCTGACTGCACAACTACTGGATGCTGTAACAGCTGAGGCCATTTTTTTCTACTTGTGCCCAGTAGACTTACGATAATAAATAGCCTTGCTAGTAATGAGCTGTTAAATCCAGAGGGAAGAGTCTAGGAGGCTTGGGGCCCAGCCTGCTTGGGCAGGACATTGAGAAAATGACTAAATAATTGTCTTCATATTATCCATTTAGGGAATAAGAACATGGAGGACCCAAACATGGAAAAACACAGGCCAGAAAGAAAAGAGGCTGATAGTTAAACACAGGAGGCAGACACACTTAAAATCACAGCCCCAGCACTAAACACCTTTATAAAAACGAATGTTGTAATACTTCTTTACACTTTAGTTTCTTCTTTTGGAAAATTAAAGATAACTGTACAAATATCACAGAATGATTCTGAAGATCAAAAGGAATCATTCACTTCAAACTTTAATGTCCAATAAATGTTAAAAACAAAACAAACAAAAAACCCTTCCACTCATGGTAGAATTTCCTCTAGAAGAAATAAGGTTATAATAGTTGCTATTATAACCTTCTTCACCAAAATAGCACAGGCATCAGGAGAAGCAGTAGAAGGAAAAAGTATTCTGAGTTCCTAAAGGGAAAAATAGTATATATTTGTATAATATTATCAAATTACAGTCAAGCTTATTAGCACATCCTGATGCATGCAAAGGCCATTGGTTTCACCGTTCCTCTTCATGTTTAAAAGTCACGTCGTGGATTGGTAACACAGCACTCTGTGAGATGGTGAGATGAGAAGGGGAGGGCCAACCTACACTCCTTTTAGGAATCACAAGCATTAAAAGCATTTACATGACTCAAGTTACAAGGACTGCAAGGATTCCAAACTTCTGTGCCTTGTATGTCATTTAAGGGGGAAACTTCTGTTTTTATTAGTTTTGTTAGTGAAAGCAGCTAAAATCCTAGAAAGGCCCTTCAGTTGTGAGCCTTTCCACAAAAAAATGACTGTGTAATGCAACGAACTGAACTCCAAACGTGGAGATCGGAACCACAATATTAAAGATGGCCAGGAGGGACGCACTGAAATCCAGGACTGCCTTTGGAAAGAAACCAAGAAGGAAGAAAACTTTCTGCATCTGTCTAGACTTCATCTCTTCATAACTAAACCTCATCCCCCAGGGTGATTGCAGGAGGGTGATAATTAGGATTAGCTACTAGGTGGCCATCTGCCAGCTCCATCTCATCAGCAGCCTTCACGTCCCCCATCTCTCTCACTCGTTCGCCACCATCACTGCTTTCAGCAGCTGAAAATAATGAGACAAGAGACTGAGAAATAGTTAGCAGACCATATTAGATTCAGTTGCTTCCCTTCAGGATGCTCCTTCACAAATTTAGAGTGATCATTGGTGAAAAAGTGACAAGTGATTTTAAACTGTCCTCAGCAAGTCAATCTCTCTAGCTAATCATTAGTGACAACTCTGCAGGTAGAGATATTTGAAATGAAAAGTTTAAAAAAAATGTGTTTTCCAAACTACTGCCATGGAAAAAAGTCATTCGTGATGCTACTGAGAAAAGGACTTCCAATGAAATATCGCTAAATTTTGAAAAAAAGCTTTCGGAGGGTACTGGGGATTGAACCCAGGTGTACTTTACCACTGAGCTACATTCTAAGCCTTTTTTTTTTTTTTTTTTTTTTGTAATTTTGAGACAAAATTAAGTTGCTGTGGGTCTTGCTAAATTGCTAAGGCTGACCTCAAACTTGTGATCCTCCTGCCTCAGCCTCCTGAGCTGCTGGGATTATAGGCTTGCACCACCATGCTCAGACTTGAAAATGTTTTTCAGTAGGACTATTTGATCTAGAATAGGTTAGGTCGGTATTTCCCAAAGTGTGATAACCATCTTATTTGTAATATCCAAAAATGTAGTACATGGATAAAATTTTATAGAAAGGTTATGTTCTAATATTTCAGAAAAAGTATAATATAGACATAAGTCTATGATTGCATAAATATTATTTGTTAGAATGAGGTCACACACACACACACACACACACAAACCAAGTTGTTTCAAAGAAAAATAATAAGTAAATATTGAGCAAATAATAGCACCAGCATTTATGGAAATAGAAAATGAGGTGACACATCAATGACTCAGAATGAAAAACACTTCTAGCTCCTAGGCCAGAGACCCTTATGATTGCCAAGAGAGGGTTCCTTCATCCCACTTGAGTTGGGCTAACAGGCTAACAGGATAGCTGAACTTTCCCCTTTAATTCATTAATATTATTTGACAAAGAGTTGCTCATTTCATGAGCTGTTTTAGAAGAGCAAACAAAAATAGACATGCCTTGATTCTCAGGCAGGAGACAAAGGATCAGCGAATAATAACACAGTTTTACGACAGTAGGTCAATGAAAATGGTGGCAAAGCATCCCATTTTATAAAGTGTGTTCCTAACAAAATATATTACTGTCAAAATATATTACTTATATAATAGGTGCTCCATGAGCACCCAAGTAATAGGTTATGCTTGAAAAAATGAATTAACTACTCATATCGTAACTTTATAAGCATTGCAAAATAATATCAGCACACTTCATATTTAGGTGCAAGGAATGAAACTAGGAATGACACCCACCTTGGGCACAGTCTTCACATGAAATAGTATATTTTGGAAGGAGTGTCCATCATTGGCCTGCAAGACTGCAACATCAGATGTGCTCTCTGAGCCATCATGAGCATAGAGGAGAAGGCCCCTGGAGAGTTCATCCAGCCGGAAATGATAGATAGGGCCTGTGGGGGACTGAAGCTTTTGAAGCAGCTGGCCATGAAGTGGGGGATCAAGCACTTCGACAACCACATCCTGTGGATTGTCATCATCCCGAATGTCAAGAAGCTGGGTGGTGATGGTTACCCGCTCTCCTCTGCTAATGTGGAGAACCTCATTTCTCAGCACATAAGGGGCCTGTGAAGTTGAAAGGAAGGGGGTGGGGAAATAGTCATTTAATTGGGAAAGAGAGGACAATCCTGTGGATCAGTGTGGCAACCTGATTGCTATTTCTATAGGTCTTTTAAGAAACCACAGGTACTTTGGCAAAGTAGTAACCCTGTTCTATGGTGAAAACATTTGTCAAAGGTGTAGTTGGTCATAGTAAGCACAGTGGTTGAGGTTACTTTACACCTCTGGGCTCTGGAGTTTTCTCAAGTCGATTTAAGACCATGGTCTTGAAAAGAGGCAATCAAAAAGGGCTACTAGCTTCTTAAATTTCTAATCATCTGTTCTCTTGATTCGACTATATCCCCTACATTGTAAGTGAGATCAGCTCAGTGTCAGGAAGCCCAGTCAGTTGTCTGCATTCAATAGACTAACAGGAGCTATAGAATTTTTGAACTTACCTTTGGGAGTTAAGTACTTTACTCTAGGCCACAGTGCAATATGCTGACTCAGAGTAAGGTACTTTTGTAATCTGAATTCATGCTATTTCTGGTCTCTCCCAGCAAGTTTTTTCAAGTTCTCCCTTTCAAATCTTGACAGTCCCATCCCAGCTCAGCTTAGAAAGCCCATAAGATCATGATCTGCGTAAGGCAACCACCTGCCTGATTAATTCTTACAACACTGCTAATATAGCAAACTTTAATATGTTTTCCTTGGGATTGTTCAGTTCCTGCCACCAACTTGAGTAAGCAGATAAAATGTCCTTTCATAAAGAAAAAAGTTAATGAATCACAACAGAAAAAAACTCACACACATACACCTAACTAGGCCAGAAGCCAAAGAAAACATTTCTTAGTTTTTTATAGCATTTGAAGTTGTACCATCTAGGACTTTTCTCAACACACTGTCTTCTTTATTCCAAATGGTTAAAAAAAAAAAAAAAAATTACTCAAGCACCTTCCTGGCATCCTAAAATTAAAATTTCCAATAAAGGAATGTTGGTCTAATGCATCATTATGATAATCACATAGTAGAAAATTAGATAGTAGCTACTCCTCAAAATTTCTGAGAATTCTAAAGCTGTGAGTCTATACATGGAAATGAATGGCCCCTCATATTCTGAAAGAGCAAAAGTCAAAGGTGATGTCAAAATCCGTAAATAGAAAAGATCAAATTCAGTTACATGAGAAAATTTCAAGGAGGCTCAAGGCTATATTGAAATATCACAAAATTTAAAGGAACAAAAATAAGTTAAAATTTCTTTTTAAATTTCCACTTTAAAAAAGTTAATAAGAGTTCATCATATAATACATAAATAAAATGTGCCCTCATTATCTACTCACTTGATTATAGAAAACAAACAAACAAAACTCAGGAAACTGTGGAAACTCACCATCTCAGAGTAGGAAGTTACCTGCCAATACCTACCCTAGGTCTTTCATTAGCCTATATTAGCCCAAATGGAAAAGTCAAAGCAAACTGTTTAATTAAGGAATACCTAAACAGTACACCCTAAGACTGAATGTGGCCCTTTGGCCTGTATTTACAGAAATCACATGTATTAGCTTTAATTAAAACAAAATTTACACATTTAAGTTAGGATTAATTTCTAATCACTCCTAAACTTCAAGTTATCCCTGATGTAATAATATCATTAAGAAGAGCTAAGCTGGGTTATTAACACCATGTGGCAGTCAAGTCTATTTTGTCTTTGTTGTCTATGTCTTCAAGTCTATGTTGTCCTTCATTTTGTTTTCATTTTGGATCAAAAAGATAAAAATATGGGTTAAAAACAATAATCTAGTGTCTTTCCTCTGGAATCATGATTATTGCAATAGTAAGGTATGGATATTTAGGTAATCTTAGTTCCCCAACATAATGTCCCAACTCTCTTGCTGTTAATGCTGTTAATGACACACACACACACACACACACACTCACACACACACAATCTTCCTATTGTTTTAGCACATTTCAGCTGTTTAATCCCTCAAGCCTACTTCTCAGAGCTTCTATTGCTGTGTATATTCTGGACACATAAGTACAACTTGACAGAGTGAGTGTAAGAGATGAGTGTGAAGGCCCATTACACTGTGTCTTATAGCTTCTGCCATGATTTCCTCAGATTTGTGTTTGGCTGACGACCACACTGACACCTCATGTAGAAGTTGATGTAAGAACTTCCAACTACTGATAATTCTATGCCCGTGAGAGAGAAATACTGAGATAAAACAAACTTATTCACCTAAGAATAAGAGAAGTCTTAACAATTGGAATAGCTTTATTCTGCAGGACTACTGTCAGGTTTAGCATAGTAAAGTAAGTCACTATAAGATAATGGTTTAGACCACGGACTCTGAAGCCAGGTCTGCTGGGCACAAATCTTGACTATTAGCTACATCACCACAGACACATTACTTAATCTCTTTGTGCTTTAGTTTCTTCATCTATAAATTGGAGATAATAGTATTTTATAAGGTTGGTATATGGATCAACTAATAACTTATGTGAAACATTGAGAATTATACATGCATTAGTAATTGCTATTGTTGATGTTGTTACCAAAAGTACTAAAAGTCACTCAAGAGGCATTTCAGGATAAAACTAAGATTAATTTAGCTTAATCATTTTTGCTAAAACTGCAAGAAGCCTTAATTTGTTCTTGAAAATTAGCAGGCATGTGAAATTGTTAACCGTTTGGCATTTTTTTACCTGTGTTGAAAATGCTTGTACGTTGATCAGCTGTGGTTCAGAGAAGAACTGCTGGTCACTAATTTTCAAGGAAAAGTAACCTTTCCTAAAGAGGTCCCCCCAAAAGGGATGAGAAAATACAATTATTAAATTATTCTGTAGAAAGATAAGGATTAAAAATATTTTCAGGCTATGTGTATGTAAAAATTTGAATCAAATCATGATAGTAATATAATACCTGAACTGTAAACAGAAATTACCAAAGATGAACATAGTAAGAAACAGGTAAAAATACTTTGTGTTCTTAGATCTTATTATAACATAATAATGTAATTACCTTGTTCCCTACTTATCTAAAATGAATATACGAACAGCTGAAAAATTAGTTGTCAGGCCAAGACAGGTTAGTGATACATTATTTATTATACATTATAGAATGGAAAGAATCTTCTATAGTCTCTGACCAGTTCCCAATGATTTTTCCTTCAACAATTCTTCCTTCCAACCCCTTCCCAATTCATAGGAGTGGACACCCAATAACAATGTTTGCAGTATCTATCTCCCCCCGACCCAACATTCATTGTGGACAAGACGGAGGAAGAATGGCTGGTTCTTCCATGGAATATTCGCCTGAGTCAATCTCACCATTTGACTATGGGGTAACCACAGCCTACCATGTGAATGAGAATGTAGAACAAGCCTGCCTGTGGGAGACAGGTCAATGAAGCCTATGAGCAAAGAGACAGAAGGATGAGAGAAGATTTGAGTCCTGCTTCCCATTTCCAGTGCTAGCTTCTGGATTTGCCCTGGAGCCCACTGCTCTTCAAGTCTTTGAGATCTGAGTCATCTCTGCAAAGTTATAATAAAGCCTCACTCTTTTGTTTAATTTAGTTCAAGGCGATTTTCATTACTTGCAACCAAACAGTCCTAACTAACACTAAAAGAAGGATCACTCTTTGCTGTGGTTTGAATCTCTTTAAAAGAGTTTTGTTCCAGCAGCTTCAGGGACTGTTGGAAGGGCAGGAATGAACTGCCCACCTTCAAAGCTGATCCAAGCACTGAACTCACCGCTGGCTGGTGAGATATGTGGCTAATGCATCATGGGAGTTTTTGAATTTTGGTCTACTGCAGGGACCATTGTTTCAAGGGTTCTTTAAAAGGTATTCTTGGAACTAACTATACTTGAAAGAAGGTGGATAGATCTCAAAAAGCATTGTAGCAAATGCCAGAAACAAAGGACCACATACTGTCTGATTGCGTTGTATTTCAGACAGGGCAAAACTACAGGGCTAAGAAAAACCAGATCAGTGGTTGCCAGGGGTTGGAAGAAAGGGAGTAACTATAAAAAAGATATTTTGGGTGAGGTGTGATGGAACTGTTTTATATCTTCACTGTGACTGTGGTAACAAGACCATATAGATTTGTTAACACTCATAGAACAGCATGCTTTGAAATAGGGAATTTTATTGAATGCAAATTATAGCCCAGTACAAATGGATGGAACTGGAAAGCATTATGCTAAGTGAAGTAAGCCAATCCCAAAAAACCAAATGCCGAATGGTCTCTCTGATTAGTGGATGCTGATGAATAAGGGAGGTGGGAATGGGAAACATAAGAGAAATAGAGAAACACTGGACACGACAGGGGGGAGGTGGGGGGCAGGAAAGGGGAATGGGTATAGTAAAGAT